>CAODLS013747630.1:0-16196 GCA_948243855.1 Flueggea neowawraea
GTTGTGCTATTAAGTTTAATTATTATCGTAACATATGCAACTGTATGATGACGTGTAGTAGAATAGATGTTGGGCTCTGTGTACCATGCCCTTATTTTTAATCAATAGTTTGAAAGGTTACCCTTCACCTCAAAGGTCAAAAGATGAAAGCAAGAACGAAACTCCATTAAGTAATTACCTGTATCTGAGGTAAAAGTTTAACAAACTTTTATCTAGTACAGCCTTTTAAACAATCACTTCTGTTACTTTTCTATTTTCCATTCACAGTTGTCTTGATAATATAGTTACTGGCCATGAAATCATCTCATAAGCATTTTAACAGTAGATTAGCAACCTCTTTCTACCACTCGTAGTCTTGTTTCTGCTTTACAATGCTAAATCTATTAATTGGATGTTTAAGTTTATATCTTACTACGTGATAAAATTGAAAAAGTTTTCTCTCTTTTTTATTAACATTTGATGGCACTCTACCTCTGATCATGTCAGCATGCCATGAAAACTTCTCATAACCAAGTTCTGATTATAAAGTTTAGTTTGGAGATGCATGACTTTTACCCTATGGACTGCTTTTCAATGGAACCTAAATGAAGTTAATGGTCCCTCATTGAGTTAATGAAAACAGTAAATTGGAATTAGTTTGCTCATTGCACCATTGATCCTCTTCTTGTACTAAAGTGAATCATTATGTTTGACCCTTGCTTCCACAGTTGATCTACCTGCAGTGCCTGATCTAACTCTGCCTCTGAAAGATTTTCCAATGCCCAGGGGGTGGAGTACTTATAATAAATTCACGAGGCCTCGGATTTTTTGCCTGGAACATGGTGTCTTAATTCAGAAGCTGCTAGAGCCAAAAGGTGGAGTGAACATGCTAATAATTTGTCACTCAGGTGAGACAACTTGATATTTTTGCACCATTGTTCATTAAAATACGATATTAATTTTCTTTTAGTTTGTAGATATGAAGCCCCTTTCTTCTTTGTGGTTTGCAAATATGTGACATTTTCATTTGCTTATTGCAATAGACTATCAGAAAATGAAGGCGCATGCCTCAGTCATTGCTGAAGAAATTAATGTTCCTTTCAATTACTACGAGGCTCAGATGGAAAGCGCATCTCAAGAGGATCTTAACTTGATAGATCTTGCTATTGACAACGAAGATCATGTTGAATGTGGAGAAGACTGGACCTCAAAGTTAGGTTTTAACTTGCGATACTGTGTAAAGGTCGGAAAGAACTCCCCATCTAAGCAAGTTCATCGTGCTTTGGTATTGGGGGGATTGTTCTGTGAATTGTTCTGTGAGAAAAATCCTAGCTCAGATCTCTCAAAGATGAAATGGAAATCCAGAAGAAGTCGGTCTGGCAATAAATTAAATCAGCCTGGTCATTCTCATACTTGTGATGATGTTGAAACAAACAAAGATGAAGCAGTGAGAAAAAATTCTGATAATGCTATTGTTATAAAGGAAGAAAGACTTATTCATTATACGAGAAGGAAGTTTAAGGTGAAAATAGATTGTTCAGCTGGTGGGTTACAGGTAGGTAGGCATGAAAAGAATGATAAGCATCCTGTAGAAGTATCTGAAAGTACTACTTCTGGCAATCTGACCTTAAAGTCATTGCCTTCAAAAGGTAAAGGTTCATCTCTTACTACAGTTGTAATAGCTGAAAGCATTGTAGACCCAATTGAGAATCAACCTCTTGAGGAATCTAATAAAGAGGAAAATGCTTGTGATGCAGTAGCCTGCAATAGTTCTAATGACATGAATGCAACTTGTAATACAAGTCCTAAAGAACAGGGTGATGTCTTGGTAGATAGAGATTTTACCATGGAGATTTCTGGAAAGATTGATGATGTGGCTGCTAATATATCTTGTGCTAGAAATGAGGAGTGTGATCAGGTGACTTTGGGTAATGAAATGCATGAAGAACAGCTAACTTCAGGAAAAAGTAATGAAGACCAGCAGATTACCTGTAATAACGTACAGATAAATGAGTCGTCGGAAGAAAGTTCTAAACACCTTCTAGAGGCCTGTACTGCAGGATACGTTTTGCAGGAAGAGGACAAAATTATGACTGGAAGAGATGAAGGGGAAGACATTTCGAGTAATGTAGGGTTGACAAGCCAAGCTACTCTGACATTGCCGGATGAAAGTTTAGCAATTACGAAGGATTCCTGTTCTGTTGCCAAATTGTGCAATAACAAGGCTTCAGAGTGTGACAAGGAAGAGAAAATCCAGACTGCAGATGACACTAAAGAGGAAATTGCCTCCTTTTCTGTTGTGCAAATGGAAATGGATTTGTCTGTTTCTGCTTCAGGTGTCTCTACAGTTCTAGGGAAGACGACCTCTGTAGAAGAGGGGTGCATGAGATCAATTATGGACGCTGAAATGCTTCCTGAACTTCCAACTACAGACAAAAGCAATGTGGTGGAAGGCCTTCCCAGTGTCACCATCGTGCAAGAAGGTCAAATTCATGGTGTCTCAGATGAAAAATGTTCTGAAGTTCCCGTAGGGAGTTTTGGTTCTGAAGATCTGTCTTCTGGTGTGCTGTTAGGCAAAGAATCGCATAAGGATATACACTTGAGCAATCACTCAAGTAGGAATGATGAACTGCACAAAATGAGCCAGGCTGCAGTTGCTGCAAATGAAGCAGAACCTTTATCAAGCCATGTGCAGATAAATCAGCCTACTGCTGACCCAATTGACGATAGTTGTAGAGCTAAAGAAGAATTCTCTGTTGAGAAAAGTATGCACAAGGATAACAAAAAGCCTTCGTCAAACAAGTCAGGAAGTACAGTGGTAGACACCAAAACAGCTTCTGTAAAAAATAGAAAAAGAAAGAATGAAGTGGAGCAGGTAACAGAAATTAACGTCACCAGAAACAGCTTCATTAGAAGCCCCTGTGAAGGCTTGAGGCCTAGGCCTGCAAAAGATACATCGAGATGTGCAGTCGATATCACAGAGTCAGCAGAGGGGAATCCGGCAACAAAGAGAGCAAAAAGACAGTCAGATTCCACTCGGCCAAAAAGGAAAGAACAGACGAGGAGAGCTCACAAGTGTGACCTTGAAGGTTGCAATATGAGTTTTGAGACGAAGGGCGAGTTGCAATTGCACAAGGGCAACAGATGTCCATATGAAGGGTGCGGAAAGAGATTTAGTTCACACAAGTATGCAATAGTTCATCAACGCGTACATGAAGATGACAGACCTCTGAAGTGTCCATGGAAGGGTTGCACCATGTCATTCAAGTGGACATGGGCGAGGACCGAGCACATAAGGGTGCATACTGGAGAGAGGCCATACCAGTGCAAGGTAGAGGGTTGTGGCTTGCTTTTCAGGTTTGTATCAGACTTCAGCCGGCATAGAAGGAAAACCAGACACTATGTGAATTCCTTTTCGGACTCATGATTTGTTTTGGCATGTATATGGTCAGGTTGGTTCTTGTTGTACTTGTACCAATACAAATGTAGAAACTAAAACCTTGGATGGGGCTAAAGTGGCCATGGGTACAGAATCAGGATGTGAAACTGTAGGGTTGTGTTAGTTCAGTAGGTTAGGAGGGTTGCACTTGATCCCTTTCCCTTCTTGTGGATTGTCATTCTCTAATTATTTTAAGTCCATGTGCAATGCAAATCAACCCCACCTCTTCGATTCTTTTTTAGCCTTCTCGATTCTTTTTTAGCTGTTGTTTATAGATAGTATTGAAGTGTTGATCTAATATTGTGATAGAGTGACAGAGATTCTTTCTTCCGCCTTAAATTCAAAATAGTTGAATATATATCTTGGAACAAGTGCTTTAATAAGAAAGTAAGAAAGCGTAACTATAAGTTAACTAAACAAAGTAGCGCAAACAACAGTAGACACTTTTGAGGTTGAAGAATTTGTGCAAGATTACAAGTTTAAATCAGTTTCAAAGAGAGGTAAGTCTCACAGTTTCATGTAAACGAAAATTAGTGGAATAGAGATGAACCGTAAAATAAATATACAATATAAATAGAGCTCGTGGTTTAAAAACGAAGAATAATTAACGGACTTATAATTCATCTGTATCAGTATTAATTTCCGAACTAAGGGCATTCTCAATTATTTAAATATGATCTAATGTTATATCGGTATTATATTAATTTTTTTTCATTAAATCATTCATCTTCAATAATTTAAACTATCATTAGATTTTATAATGAAATTCAGTCATTTTACTTTTTATCACTAATGTAACATTCTTTTATTATTAAAAAAAACTTGAGACTATTTAATATACATTAAACCGTCTCAAATATTGGGATCTCCAATAGAGAGAGAGAGCCCAAGAGCACGAGTGAGAATCTTCTAAGTCATGAGCTTTGATTTTAAATACTAGCAAATAAAATGACTTTGTCAAAAAAGAAAGAAAATAAAAACAATTATCCTTTTCAAAAAAAAAATTGAGGAAAAACCGTACAAGCTCTAGCAAATGACTTGAACACCCTTTGAACCCCTACTTTCCAAGTTTCCATTTCCAACCCGCCCAAGCACAAGCAAGGATCAAAGCCACACACCACTGCCCTCTCCACACTCGTCTAGAACGGCCTCTCCATTCCCAAAATGGCAGCAGCTGCACCACCACCACCACCCACTCCAGCCCCAACTGCACCCACCGGCCTCCCTGACTCGACAGCAACACCCTGTGGGCTATCCCATCTTCAGCCGCATCCGCCTCGCCACCCCCTCCGACGTCCAATAGGCACTTGTTTGGGATGTCTATTAGATATTGAAGTCTATTTAGATAGGCGATCTCTAATACAATAACACACTTATAGAATATATGATTTTATAACACGATAACATTAATGCAATTGGAATACCTTTTTCTTGCATTGACTTCTATTAAAAATTAAAACCGCAATTCTTTAATATTGGAACCGTACAATTTTATATTAGTAAAAAGAAAAGGGTTTAGTAGGTCTTGACCAAAAAAATTATTCCTTTTAGTTTTTTTTGACACTCCTTGTAGGTTGACCATCATCAATCAGGAATAAGAATGATTTTTTTTTGGATAAGTTATAAGAATGATCTATAATTTTATGTTAGTAAAAGAAATGGTCGTTGCATCTTTTGTAGGCTGCTAACTAATTTTAGCCGCATTCCTCATAGTTATCTTATGTATAACATAGCAGGATGTGATTCCAGAATCTAGAAATGGACCCAAAAATAATGAGGAAGAGGTCAGACTAACAACAAAACCAATTATTTTCCATTTTAAAACTAAAATATTAAAACCAAATCGATCAAACATTTTGAACCTGGAGGATTGGATAACATTCAATTTAATTTATTTATCATCTCAAATTCAACTCTTTTTAGCATTGAATTAAGTTTTAAAATCAACAAATAAATTAGTGGATTGCAAAAAGATTTCCGGCTGACTAATGGAGGAATGGATATTTTATAATATACAAAGAACCGAATATTTTTTGTTAAATTAATTTTTCCTGGCATCTTATTAAAATTAATAAATGTAAAAAAAAATTCCAAAGTAATGTTTGAAGCGATGCAACATCAGAGTCGTGACGTAACATAGACGAACGACACAGAAATCACATTCGTGCACAAAAGGGACGAACCGAACCAATTGGTTGACCCGACTCTCCACATCCAGTCATGCCATGTGTCACAACATACATACCGGAAACATTTCTCTTTCTTCTTCTTCTTCCTCCTCCTCAAATAGATCATGTTTGACAAAGACCACACAGAAAACCTCCAACTGATTGATAATCTTCTTCACTGTTTCTTTCATGTCGACCTGTTCCCGCCATGTGCAACTCCAAGAAAAGCACAGAAACCATCAGCTCTGCCACCGCCTCACCAAGATCCCGCCGTCGCAGATCAATCATGTCATCCTCTTCCTCCTCCTTCACAGCCCCTTCTTCCTCCTCTGTGACTTACCCATCAACCACAAACCGCTTCTCCACCTCTCAATCTTCTTCTTTGTTTTCCACTTCTCTGTCACACCTCAAAGACTCCCTCTCTGAAAGCCCCCACATTTACCCCTTCTCCGACCTCTGTAAGGCCACCAACAACTTCCTTTCAAAACAATTTTCTTTTAGCTCCTGGAAGTGTCACCTCCGTGGAAAACAAGTTCTTGTTTTTCAGAGAAAGCTCCGTCGCCAATTCTCCTCTTCGCAGGACCTCCAGGATCGCCTCTTGTCCGTCTGCCGGAGCCACCTCAGCAGTCTTGTCAAGCTCCTCGGCGCCGCCATTTCCGGGAACTATATATATCTCGTTTATGAGTATCTCCATGGTGGGGTTGATTTAGCCACTTGTCTACGCAACCCACGAAACCCCAACTTCACCGTCTTGTCCACGTGGCTATCAAGAATGAGAATTGCCACAGATGTTGCTCATGGACTCGATTACATCCATCACTGCTCGGGTCTCGACTCTGGATTTATTCATAACCACATTAAGAGTTCAAGCATTTTGGTTGATGATTCAATGAATGCAAAGATTTGTCATTTCGGGACCTCTGAATTGTGCGGAGAAGTTAATGATCAAAACAAATGTTTGAAAATCGAAGGTACAAGGGGTTACATGGCGCCGGAGTTTCAAACCACTGGTTCGATCACTCAGAAATGCGATGTATACTCATTTGGAGTGGTGGTTCTGGAGCTGGTTTCAGGGGAGGAGGCATTGAAATATGTGGTTGATGGCGAAGTGGATGGAGTGTACAGGAGAATCAGTGTCATTGAGAGGGCTAGAGAGGCATTGTCTGGCGGTGGCGAATTGAATTTGAGGAGGTGGGTTGATTGCAGATTGAAGGATTCGTATCCGGTTGAGGTTATGGAGAAGATGGTGAGTTTGGGGTTGGAATGTGTTGAGGAGGATCCCGGGAAACGGCCTGATATGAGTTTGGTTGCCGGTAGAGTGTCGAAGTTGTATTTGGAGTCGTCTAATTGGGCTGAGAAGTTTGGTTTGCCGGTTGACTTCTCTGTTTCAATGGCACCTCGGTGAACAGTGACTTCATTTCTGTGCTTCACATTAGTATTTGGCTTTTAATTTTTGAGGTTTTGATTCAATTTTTTTAGGTTGCATAGAATGATTCTTTAAAAGGATTTTTGACACAAATTGTTTATATTGTATACTTGAACATGTTCATAGTTAATAGAATACAATGGGTTGTCTTCTCTACCATCCATCTCGGTGCTGCTTGATTAATTTGGCGAAAATTTCTTCAAAAGCAAATTTGTTGGTGCGAGTAGTAATAGAAATTCAAGTTGCTAATTGAAAAATTGAGAAGTGCCAAGAAAAACTTATTCTTACTCAAGCCATGTTGGGAACAATTACAATTGTTTGATCTTTTTTATTTTTTGTCCGAACTACAATTGTATGATCATCCAAACATCCGGGTCAACCTCGGTATCTTTATGAACTTTGGGTCTTGATTACGTTCTTAAAGTTTGATTTAGTAAATATGGATTACCACCTCAGGTTTATACTTGATGTTCTGACCGTTGAATTTATAGATCAGAATAATGTAAATACCAAGGATTATTTTTCAAAAGGAATTATCATAGGGGACAAAGGGAAGAATTATTGTAGTTAGACATCAGCCATGGCAAAGCAATTCACGGGTCATTGGCAGCCCATTGGATGAGTCCATGCTCTTTTGACTTTAGGCATGAGGCAATGATAGAATGAGGCTTATATAATTTTTTGTTAAAATAGGATGATACTTCTTAAATTTTATTAATTAGTCATTATTTTTGATATAAGAATACTGTAGTTTACATAATTATAATAACAGCCGAGTATAAATATTTCATTTCATTTCAAAGAAAATAATGGTTCATTCCCTTGTAAATATTCAAAGTTCAAATCGGCCCGTTCTATAAATAACTTCTCGAACTTAGGAATGAGGAAACTAATTCTACAGTCAAATGTTTGCTTCACACTTTTGCAGGACCACTTAGAACTAAAAACCGACAATTGAAATATCGTTTAACCTTTTATGAGGCAACAATGGAAATTTTGTTTAGGAAACAAATGAGGAACAATTGACTTGAATCAACTTTTATGTTTAAACTTGGCTGATTCAAAATTTAGCAAGTTTAATGTGTTGAGGATGGGGTTGGGTGTTCTTAGGGGCTGGGTTGCAACGATTGCTGAAGATGCAAAGAAATGATGCTAAAGACCAGTGTCAGCGCTGTTTCGGACTCATGAAGGATGGTTTATAGGAGTGAAGCCGTTTTTGAAGCAGTGTAATGCAGCTGTGTTGGAGGCTTTTGCTATTTAGGAAGTTCTGAGCTAGCTGGCTTAAGGAGAGGGACAGAAGCAACACGGCGATGGAAACTGATTGTTTAGTAGCGGTTCTTGCGTTCAATAGCAGCACTAAAGATCGGTCTCATTTTGGACTGGTTGTGAGGGATTGTGGGAGTTTATATCTGTTAAATGTTATAATTGTGTTTGTTAAGAGGTTTGCAAATGGTGTAGCTCATTTCTTAGCTAGGGCAGCACATTTTTGGTCAGATTTTCATGTTGGAGGTTCCAAACCTTTGCCTGTATTTCAGTTGTTCTCGCTTCATATATGAATGAATGAATTGAACTTTTGCTGTGAAAAAAATTAACAAGTTTAAATTGATTAACAATCACAAACTCGTTTATAGTTTGTTTAATTGGCAAATAAGTTATTTAATAAGTAAATTTTTTAGTACATTATTCGTTCAGTTAATGCTGAAAGTGCGCAAACATGTTGGTATGCAGTATACTCATCAGGAATCAACAAGAGGTTGAATATTTATCTCGATTCCAGCAAAACCAGCGATGAACAACGGAGAAAATAGGATCCTGCAAGCCTCTACAGTTGAACTACTATCACTATGGATGAGAACAACTAATGATTATGCCGTCTAAATGTCTTCTTAAGACCGAATTAATTTAAGAAGTAGAGAGCTTTCTTCTGTTTTTTTTTTTGTAAAAGAACGTGAAAAAACAAGAAAGGAAGAGAGGGGAGAGAGAGTAAGTGAAAGAATGAGGGAGAAAGCCTTAGAGAATTATGCAAAATCTTTGTATTCTTATCTCTCCTTATTCCTTATCTGCATCAAATAAGAAAACTATCCACTACATGGGCTTCACTCATAGTTGAGCTCACTTGATCCAATTAAAAAGCCCACAACAAAATATAATTAAATGGTTGGAGTTGTCAATTAACCCAATAATTGACGAACCGAGCTCTATTCATTAGTGTCATGGGTGGATCCAGTTTTCCAACAAACGCAAATTCTCTACTTATTCAATTAAAGTGATATATAGGAAAAATCACACTGTAGGTCCTTTTTTTGGGAATTTACAAAATTATACCTTTGCATTATCTTATTTTCAAAATTCATTAGCAATTGGTTTTCAAAAATAACATTTTGTATACGATTGCATGCATCTTGTCGACTTTTTTTAATGCAACACTTTTTTATTTTGAATGCACTTTGGATATGTGTTGTATATGGCTTACGTGGCATTTTTTAAAAAAAGAGTTTGTTTGTTATTTTTGTTTATGTATGATTTGTGTAAAAATCCTATATATATACAATGTTCATAGGTTTACTATGGAGTCAGTTGCAAGTCTACTGTTTGCAATCTTATTATTGAACATGTTAGAAAGTTTTGCAAACTAAATTTTAGATTATTCAACTTAACTTATTTGAATATCGATTTTGAAAAATATTTAAATTTAATTTATTTATATATCAAGACAAATAAATTCTTATCAAATGGATTGCTGAACGATTTGTAAGTGGCTTAGCTTATTCGCAACTCTATTCAGCTATCATACAGGACCTAAATGGGCATAAGCTCATTGTAGGCTATCTATGGGGTCCGTTTAGATAAGCGGCAACTGCTGCGGTTGGCTCCGTTTTGGTGAAACGTTGAAACTTTTAACGTTTGCTTTGACGTTTCAGTTCCTCGAAGCGCAAACACACAGCCCCAACCGCAACAGCGTACGCAGCTGTTAACCCAACTTGTAGGGCAAGTTCATATCCGTCCTCCAGGGGGGGAAACAAAGAGTTCATATACATCACAAGCCAGCTTGAGCTCCACTCTTTAATGGCGGCAGCTAGGAACATCTTTCAGATGAGGCGAGTGATCTCTACCCTTGCCCATGATAATCAGCCCTCTCTCTCTGCCCTTAAGAAAGGTCATCTCTCCCTCTGCCTCTCTCTCCTCCCTCCCCACTCTACCCCGCCATCTCGCTCTGTGTTTTGAATTCACAACTTGTTTCTGTGTTTTACCAGTGAATTGGGTATTATGGGCAATTTTTGTAGTTATACGAGTTCAGTGATTTTGTGAGGCTTGAATTGTTTAGGAAATATAACCAAATTAGTACGCGATGTTCTGTTATGCTGTTCAGAGAAATGTTGTTCCTGGAAATGTTGTTGCCAAGTTAAAAGTTTCGAACTTTATTGATGTGTCTTCAATATGGTAGGTTTTCAACTATAGAGAATGAATTAGTAATCGCTGCTTGGTGTTTATTGGATTACCAGAAGTTGGTTAATTGTTGGTACGATTATGTGCAGCAATTTAGGGACACAGCGATGAGATGCTCCTGCAGATTCTTTGTAGTGTCATTCGAATTAAAACCAATTTAACGAGTTGTAGGTTTTGTAAAATTGATAGCGTTTGCATCCTTATCGTTGTTTGTTTGATATTAAGTTTCTGCTCCTTGAATAGCATTTTGCTGTTGCGGTGTGTTTGGCTTAAGCTATTTTTCTTGTCATAGCTGCTTTAGCAGTGAGAAGGTTCAACAACTTTGAGCATGTTATCATTACTTAAACGACAGAATCCAAACGTAAACCGAAATCCCTTCTGTTCAACTATGATACTACGCTGAGGAGTCAGGAATGATGTACAATTCAGAGTGACATATTATAGTAAATGACCATAAGACTCAATAGTTGCCTATAGAAAAGCTCTAAGATTTTCGATAGATGAAAATGGCTTCAGCAGGCTTAGCTTCAAGGGTAAAAGATCGGTTGTTTAGCTTAAAATCTTAAGCATGGTTTTGTCATTCACAGATGAGCATTTGCTGTTATATTATCCTTCGTGTTGAAGTGGACATGGTAAGTTTTTTGATGTAATACTTGTTGAATTCCAGCGTGGTTTTGTCTCATTTAGGTGTTACTAATTGGACAGAATTGTATTCTGGAGATGCTTTGCTGTATTTTATTTGACGTTTCTGTTCCTATTGTACATTTCTGACATGAAATTCTCGGTGGCAGAGACTTCCTCAAGTTCAATATTCACAAGGAGTGACTTTTATAAAAGAGGGTTTCAAACACAAACAAATACTACTGACAAAGCTGACAACGATTCAAAGAACCACGAAACTGGTTGCTCGCAGCCTGATCCTGCGTCAGCTAATCCTATTTCTGAAATAAGCAGCAGCGGCGGTGATAATTCTTCTCTTAAGCATTCAGTTATATCCAACCTAAAAACATCAGCACGGCATGATCTTGCAGCGATCTTTACTTGCAAGGTCTGCGAGACAAGGTCCATGAAGACATTTTGTCGTGAGTCATACGAGAAAGGGGTAGTGGTAGCACGATGTGGTGGCTGCAATAACCTGCATCTGATTGCTGATCGTCTGGGATGGTTTGGAGAGCCTGGAAGTGTTGAGGACTTTCTGGCCACGCGTGGTGAAGAAGTAATAAAGGGTTCTGCTGATACTCTGAGCCTCACACTTGATGATTTAGCTGGAAAGAAAATCTTGAATGACTGAACCGAACCTGCTGCTATGTAAGAATCAAGAGAATGCTGTGTTCAGATTAGTTTCCTGTTTTTTCTATTTGAATTGAATGATAAACTTTTAGTCCTAATTTAGCCACACAAATTTTCCATGTAACTAATCATATTTGATCTTAGGTTTTGTTAGGTTTCTTTCTTTTTTCACCACAATTTCTAGTTCTAATTCTGTTAACACAAATAAATTCTCAGACCCTAATTTTAAACATATCTTTTGTCGACTGTCTTTTATGGTTTTAAGAGCATGTACAACAATACTCTTCATAATCCTTTCTATTATATTATAAAAAATTCAACTCCATATTTTTGCTTGTTTTGAATTTCGTGTATACTCCAACAATATTTTTTACCTCACTTCTTATTTCAATAAACAATTCAATTATACATATAAAAAAATATACATGTCCTTACATATTAATTAAAAACTAGTAAATAATTAATAAAAAATAAAAAATAGTGGTTGAGGAGACACATTTTCTCTTCATGCATGAGGAGAGATAATATGGATTCTTGAATAATAATTGAGAAAGGAGTGATATAAGGAGTTTGTTGGAAGGAGAATTTTGAAGTTTAACTCCTAATTTTGGCAAATAAGTCAAAATAGAGAGCTTGTTAGAGCAAGTATAACTATACTCTCTAACTTCTTTTTCAAAATATAATATTTTATTTTACAATTCATCTCAAAATTTTAAACTAAACTCTACTTTTACTACAATCTACATCACTTTTTCAATATTTTACTAATAAATTAACTAATTTTTTTTTCGAAATTACATTACCTCAATAAAATTAACACATCATTATTCACTCTTAAATACTATTCATCTACTATATCAATAAAATATTTATTTTTTAATATTTTCTCTTTCTAATACACAAATTTTAAGAAATATTAACACACAAACAAAAATAAAATAATATTTTGAGACATGCTCTTATACACCTTCTAATGTTCTTAGAAATATCTCCGAAAGTATGAATATTTCAGTTAAAACTAATTTTTTAACAAGAAAAATAATTTTTCTTTTTATCCTGAAGTGATGGACACATTTTTATTATTTTTCACACTTACTAGAAAAAAAAACATGGATATTTGGTATTCAACAAATTAACATAATATATAGTGTATTTAGCATATTGTAAGCCTAAAAAAATATGGTATTCTCTTTATTTTTTAACGTGCAATCTGCAATTTAAAATTTGCATCTTCTTAATCTATCAAAAATCAAACACCACATAATTAATCTCGTTAGAAGTATTTAATTTTAATTTTTTTCTAAACTACCATGTATTGAAATTTAATATTTTTCAAAGAAAAATTAAAAACTAATTATGTTAATAAAATCTATTGATATATTTGTCAAATAACTAAGTATTCTTTTGTAGGAAATAAGCATAATGAAATATTAGCATATAGTAAATTATGCCAGAAATGATTTGAATATATGTTCGTAAAGTACAGTAATTATTAATCCTTTTTTAAAAAAATTGTCAAAAAAATGTGAAATTTTACAAACGGATTCGGTATGCGGACTCCGGTCGGCACAGAAAAGGGCAAAAACATGAAAAATATATAAATTTTGAGTACAAACACAACCCAGAACAGAAGAAATGAGAGAATTGACGATGGCAACAGCTACAGCTTCATGTCGTCTACCTTCTTCCCCTTCTTCTCTTCCTAAGTTGTTCACTTCTACAAACTCCAAGGCAGCAGTAGGTTTGCTCTCTTTTGCTCCAAAACTCCGCACTCAATCTTCCATCTACAGAAGCTTCTTTACCGTATCCATCAAGCCCAGGCCTCTCAGGAACACGCTTCGAGGTGAATTATTCGTTTCCCATTTCTTATTTCTTCGCTTTCTTTACTGGGTATCATTTTATTTTGTGATTCTTTCACTTCAGTATTGATGTTATTACTGTTTTGAGTTTCAATTGTGAAGATTGAGTCTTTATTGCCATTCAAACGGTCGGTGCCACGGGATTGTGCTGGTTTATAATTTACAAAAAAAAAAAATTCTTATTGCGTTTGTGAATTATTTCTCTGCTGCTTAGCATTTCTGTTTTCCAGTTCCTTTTTGTTTTTCTCTCACATGTGGAGATAACAAGAAATATATATGCTCCCAAATTGAAATTTGTTCCATGAAATCTGTTTATAGTACTCCCAAGCCCATGCTTTTAATAAATTTGGAAAAATCACTGTCGTCTGTGATAGGACTATAGACGAGAAAGTTATGAAAAATGAAAGGAACCTGTAAATACCTAACGCTCTTTATTCAAAATCAGGGCGATTTTAGTCTTATTATTTGTCCGGTTGAGTTAGATTGGTATTGGGTATGTTGTGCTCTCATTCTTTTAACTTATGGCTGTAGTGGGGTATACAGTGCTTTGTGCAACACTATGTGAATGTGTATATGCCTGCAACTGTCGCATTGCATAATTAGGAGGTATGCTTCATAGACAAGAGTAAAGGGTTGTATAATTTTTTTTTTGTGCATTGTTTCTGGCAGTGAGATGTGTGGCTGCTCCAGTAGATGATGTGTCTGAATTTGATAAGATGGTTGTTGGTAAACAACGCAAGTATTACATGCTTGGGGGCAAAGGTGGTGTGGGAAAGACAAGTTGTGCGGCTTCACTTGCTGTAAAGTTTGCCAATAATGGACACCCTACTTTAGTAGTTTCAACTGATCCAGCACACTCTCTGAGTGATTCTTTTGCTCAGGTTGAAGACTGAAAGATTACTTTGTTTTTCTGTTTCCAAAGATAAACTTTGCGCTTAAAGTTAAGCTTGAAAGACTTCATTAACCATTTTTTGGGTGCTTATACACCTTTCTTATTTAGGATTTGACTGGAGGGACTTTAGTACCGGTTGAAGGACCTGATTACCCACTTTATGCACTTGAGGTATGTGAACGAACTTTTCTTTGACTATGTTTCTGTGTTTTCATTTATTTATAACTTAATACCCTATGAAAGAATAATCATTTGTTGGTTATTGGTAGCTTTATTGGTTTATACACTCAGTAAGTCATATTTGTAGTTTACAACAGATAAACCCTGAAAAGGCCCGGGAAGAATTCCGTTCTGTAAGTCACAAAGATGGTGGAACTGGGGTCAAAGATTTAATGGAAGGTATGGGCCTTGGCATGCTTGATGAATTGGTAATATATTTCTATAGCTATTGCCTTTGCAAGTTGAGATATAATATAATGTTATCCCTTAATCAAAATCAAACTTGCATTTGTATTCCTCCTACACCATCTCAGTAATAGTTGCACTTCCTGTTTCTGAAGACCACACCACAGTAATAGTGCGTGCACTCGCACTTGCATAGACACATCTTCTTATTTATTTCTGGATGCTGCATATTAATGTATGTTTGCCTCATTCTAATGCCTGCACATCTTGGTTTATTGTTCATCTTTTTGTTGATAAAGTTAGGAGATTTGAAATTGGGTGAGCTACTGGATACACCTCCTCCTGGTTTGGATGAAGCTATTGCTATTTCCAAGGTATATTTATATTCTTTCCTCATTGGTCATTGTCTGCTATGTGTTTTTTTTTGAGTCCTTGCTGATTTTGGAACATAATGGCAGGTTATGCAATTTCTTGAATCCCCAGAATATAGTATGTTTACTAGAATTGTTTTTGATACTGCACCTACGGTGAGCCAAAGCTCCACACTCTGAAAAAAATAACATTTATATTGAATCAAGTTGTCGATTGACATTCGCGGATTGTTTCACCCAGGGACATACATTGAGACTTCTTTCCTTGCCAGACTTCTTGCATGCATCCATAGGCAAGATATTGAAGGTATAGTTATGGCTTAATGTTAATAAGTCATTTGTTTACAAATGTTTTTATATAAGCAGCCAAATTTTATATTCTAATAAAACAAATTACGAGTTCTTATTGAATTATTAAAAGGATCTATCTATCTATCTATCTATATATATATATATATATATATATATATATATATATATATTTCTTCGTTTTCATTTTAGGCTTTCCTTAGTATATATATATATTGCTTAAGTAAGAGTTGCCCAATAATCTTCATTAGTTGAAAAACTTCGTTTTAATTTTAGACTTTCCTTAGTAACTGCGTTGTATAGAAGATTCTGTTTGAACTAGTTTCTTATGGCTGGCATGTCATGCTTCTAAATTTTCCGTGATTTGATTGCAGGTTAGGCAAAAAATAGCTTCAGCTACTTCTGCTATCAAATCTGTTTTTGGGCAGGAGCAGGAAGGGACCCAGCAGAATGCGGTAAGTCTAAATCCTTTGAGACGTGGTCTTGTGCTCAAAATTTATTTTAATTTACCAACTTTTTTTTCTTCTTTGTGTTCTCTATATGCAGGCTGACAAATTGGAGGGACTGAGAGACAGAATGATCAAAGTGAGAGAGCTTTTTCGTGACACAGA
>CAODLS013747755.1:0-13974 GCA_948243855.1 Flueggea neowawraea
TTCGTGCAATTTTTGGGCCGCCTTAACATAAGAGCTACCATCTAAAATATGTTCCATTATGGCAGCGGCTTCAATTTGGCCAGGATGGTGCTTCAATTTATGAGTCAAATGGTCAGTAAACTCTGGTTTTCCTTGCATAACATCTGCAAATATTGCTGATAAAACTTCTGAGAGAATAGCCAGTACATTAGCCTCAAAAAGTACCATTGAACCCAATGCAGAACCAACCGCTGTGCCATTTACTAGAGCTAGACCCTCTTTAGGCTGCAAATCAAAAAATTCTCCACTAATTCCAGCAAGCTCAAAGGCCTTGGTGGCATCCAGGGACTCTCCGGTGGGCCCGACAGCCTTTGAGTTGGGCCTGCCGGTCAAAAGCCCAGCAATGTAGGACAGTGGGACCAAGTCACCAGAAGCAGTGATAGTGCCTCTCAAAGGCAAGCATGGAGTAATGTTGTGGTTTATCAATTTGGTAATGGCTTCCAAGATCTCAAATCTGATGCCTGAGTAGCCTTGCAAAAGGGTGTTAACTCTCACCAACATTGCGGCTCTGGTTGCTGAGTGAGGCAATGTGTGGCAAGACTCTGTGCCGTTGCCGAAAATTCCAGCATTCAAGAACCTGGTAAATGATAAAATTCCCAAAAAAAAATATTAGGAATTACGTACCTAAAACATGTATATTTTATTTTATTCATAAGCAAAAGTCGCATAAATGTTTTCTAGTGTGTAATAAAAATCATATTATTTTAATTTATTTGGTGCATGTGCAAAGACATATACAAAAGGTAAGCAAAAAATTTTCAAATTATATTATTTATTGCATCATGTTAAAAAAAAAACAAACTAATACGTCGACTATTTTTATGGTTTCGTGCATTCTATATTGTGATATATAATTTTCAAAATCGTGATTAGGAGCTAACCAATAGGTGAAGTAATTCCCACTTCATAATATCTGTTGACTTTTCTTTAGATTTTCACTTTCCTTTTTTTTCTTTTCTTTTTTGTTTTTGTTTGGTAGTATTTCTGTTTCAATCCTACACCTAACGTGACTAAATTAAACTAAATTAAAATGACATGTACAGTTGTTCGGTGAGAAATATAAAAAATACCTCCATTTTCAATTTAAAAAAATAAAATAAAAAAGGCACTAAAACATTTTCTATGGTTTAGTAAGTCAAGATGGAAAAATGAAAGAGATATTATATCCAAAATTAAGAATGATACAATGTAATTCTTATACTATCCATAAATCTCATCCCCCTAGTAGACTTCGAACTCACGACCTTAAGTCATGGGTATGGAAGTGAAACAACTTAATTACCCACTTTTGTCTCTAAAATTAAGAATGATGTAATCACCTATAATATATATATATATATATATCACCATGAGTTGAAGTAATTAGAAATCCTACTCATTTAAAAGATTTCGAATTCAAATTATGAAATTTTTAAAATTTGGTAAAAAAAAAGTCTTAATCCATGTACTGGTGATCTAATAAAACGACATGTTCACCCATTCTTTCTATGATCTACGCCATATCAGTGACCATCACGTCACGTCGTCGTTTTCCAGTTGAATTGGAGAATCTCTCCACCCACCAACCCAACAATAAAACAGTAAACAAACACCAATCACATAATCAAATTTGACAGGGTCCAGTTTTTAATTTTTCTTAATAATTTGAGAGATCGAATATTTGATTCAAATTCTATTCTATTGTACTCTTATCTTTTGCGATTGGAAGAGCATGAACCAATTAAATGACGAACAAAAATAGATCGCCACAAATACTCTTTGTGTGACGCGCAAAAATAGTAAGTTCACATGTAGTAACCCCTTCGTTAACGAGTTTCCTTTCTTTCTTTCTTTTTCTTTCTTTTGTCTTGTAAAGTTAAGATGATCACCGACTCCATCAAATTAATCCGCAAACTTTTTTTTCTGGTAAGTAATCAACCCACAAACTTAAACACTTATTATTATCATACTTCAAGATAAATTATCAGTTCATTAGTACGAAAACATATCATCTCTAATACTAAAAATCGAAAGTTTAATTTCTAATGAGAGCAAATAAAATGACTTATCAAAAAGATAAATTATCAGGTTAATTTTATGAATAATCCAATGATCATGTCCTTCCACGCAACATAAAATATCCCATTTAATCACTAAATAGAGATATAAATGAATTCTCTTGTCTTGATTAATTATACTATTTAATTTTTTTTATTATCAAGAATTAAGGTTTGATCTTTTTTAGAAAAATGGCTTCTGTAATTGTTATATTGCTTTAATAATATTCAAGCGTGTAATATGCTTGTGTAATATGCTTTAATAATATTCAAGCGTGTAAAATGCTCTTCATTAGCGTAAAAAAAAAAAGCCATGCATGTGACGGTTCGCTTAATCAATCACACAACACAGGCAGATGAGTAATCTTACCTACCCTCCAATGTTTAAGGGAACATACAACCTTAACACATTTAACTTAACAACACCCTAACAAACATGATTTCACACAAAATTAAGACATGCCTAGATTATTTAATATTCATAATTAATTAATCAATCATCAATAGAAATTAATTACCTGATAAGCTCCCTTTGGAGAGCTCCACCTTGCTTGGTCCTTCTATGAGAAGTTGCACCAAAACCAGTGGTGACACCATAACTATCTGTACCCTTGTTCATGCTTTCCATAACCCAGTCGCTACTGGCTTTGACACCGGCTCGAGCAACCTCGGAGAGCTCAACCTTGACTCCAGCGTCATGGCTGGCAATTGCAGCCACTTGGGCTATGGTCAGGGTCTCACCACCGAGCCGGACCAATGGTTTCCGGTACTCCTCGACCATTCTCTTCACCTCGTCCAAGTGAGACCCTTGTAGTGACTCGGCAGCCATGCCCCAGTTCAACGGGTCATGGGTGCAAAATGCCAGCGAGCCATTGACATTGCACATCTCTTGAGAAATCTCCATGTTGGTCCAAAAATGGTTATTGATTAATAGTTAATAGTATTATTTAAGGAAGGTTTAATTAGATTTGGTGAGACAAAAAGGGTTGGATGAATGATTTGGATTTTGGTAATTGAAGGGGTAATGTAATGTGTGTGTGTGTGTGTGTGTGTTATGTGAATATAATGTATTGCTAGGAATTTTCAGGTAACCCAAAATTCCTGAGTCTGTTCACCAAAAGTTGAGGGCTTTAAATAGAGAGGGAGATTATTGTTTAATTCAAGTGTTGGGTGGGTAGGCCGATGTGTTAGTTGGAAACATCAAGTGGCCGTTGGATCTTCCCCCAGTGAAGGGTTAGGATTTTGACACGTCACGAGAAATGTGATGAGTGACATAAGTCTAAAAGTGGGGCCCAAGTGAGAGGGCTTTTACTTGTCACAAAAATTAAGGGTTGCCATGGGTTGATTTAGGGGGGGTTGGTGAGAATATGAGAAGGGCACATATAAGCACTACGTCACCTGTCTTTTGTTCTCCATCCATCTCTCAAGTCTCCATTTCACCAACCCAATTATAAGGTGCTACAACGTCTTTTTTTGATCTAGACTATAATGCTCGTATATGTGTGTGTTTTAGGGGTGGACAAAAAAACTGAACCAAACTGCAAATCGATAAAACCAAATTGAAACCGACCATATGTATTGGTTGACCGAAGACTTTGGTATGTTTTGGTTGAAAGAAATAAAAAATCGAAAGGTTCTGTTTAGCCTCAGTTTAAAAAGTTTCAAAATCGAAAAAAACAAACCGAGCAAACCTAACCGAAATACTCTTTTATTTCTAACCCTAATTCATTACCTCTTATTTTTTCAAATAGGGGTGTAATCGAGCCAAGCCGAGCAAAGTTTTAGAGTGTTTAAACTCGGCTCGACTAAAATTTTTCAAGCTTGAGCTCTTCATCGAGCTCAAAATCTTGTTCAAACTCAACTTGTTACAAGACTTGCGAGCTCACGAGCTTGTTTGGAGCTTTTCGAGCTCGGCTCAACAAAGGCTCAAATAAAATCATAAACAATATTTCAAGTTCAAATTGGACAAAAGTTCTAAAAATAATACATTTAACTTTATATTTGTTCAATAAAATCATGTTGAGCATGCAGTTGAACAAAAAACTATTAAAAGTTCCAATTTGTTTCACAAATTCAACATAATATTAGACATTATGTGAGCATACTTGTATTTTTATAGGCATAGTCAATTAGTACAAGCTGGCAATTTTGTTGATGTAGCTCAAATATTAAATAATATTCCAAACATAAGTTTTTTTTTTCATAAGTTAGTTTAAAACATATGTAAACATATATTCATTTATATATACATATACACATGTATATATATAAATGAGCCTACAACCGAGTTTGTTCATAAGCATTGTTCATGAACATATAAACGAGCATGTTCGCGAGCTTCTCGAACCGAGTTTTTTGGTGTTCAAGGTCAGCTCGTTTATTAATTCGAGCTTAAAATCTTGTTCAAATTCGGCTCATTTATTAACGAGTCGAGTCATGAACGAGCTTTTATCGAGCCGAACACCGAGTAGCTCGACTCATTTAAAGCCCTATTTCCAACCTTAGTAGTTGCCATTAACATCTCTTCTCCTCTTACAACCGACATTTTTTAAGACTCTTTAACACTTGATCTTGTTTTGTTTTCCTCCCTCAATCTCAACTCATCATCTATTCAAACTCTCTCATTTCTTCACCTCATGGCCTTCTTTTCTCTTAATCTCACACCTCCCCACCTCTTTCAAAGTTTTCATCTTCTTTCTCAGCCTCTGCCACACATCTTATGAAATGTCATTAGCTCGTGGCTTCACTTCTCATCTCTTGGTGATTTAATTCATTTCTGTACTCATGGAAAATTGACACAATTTTGTGCCTAATTTGTGTTTTTTAGGTTTATTGATTTCTTTATGCATTTACAATCTCTTTTATCTTGATTTCTTTGTGGAGAAAATGAGTGTTGCATGCTAGGTTTTTCATTGGAGTTGTGGGTTTTTTTCTTTTTCCCTTGGCTTTTGGATTTGAGATTTTTTTGCTTTTATGGTTGTTGACCTAGTGAGATGTATGTTTTTGGATGTAGAGTATGTTCATGGTTTTGAGCTTGAGTTAGAGGCAAGAGGACAATGTAATTTTCGTATGTCAGTGCATTGAAAGAAAGGAAACCGTTCAACCCGACCAAACTGACCGAAATTGTTCTTCTTCGTTTGGGTGGTCTAACATTTAAGAAAGGGTGGTTTTGGTGTGCCATAGATCAAAATCAACCAGTTCGGTTTGGTCAAAAAATCTTCAAAACCACCAAAACCTGACCATGTCCACCCTTAGTTTGTTTGTATATGGAATATGTACATGTTGGGTACATGGCAACAAGCACAACGGAAATTTTAAAATTTTTAGCCACGTTACCCATGCCCAGGATCCAAGCAATACATAACATGCGAAAGAGTCTTTAGTATGTTCACCTTGTTGCAAAACACCGAATTCTCTAAAAAATAACCATGAAGGACAACAAGAAAACACTCAAGGGTAAACACTATTAGTACATTCATGTATCTACTACTAAGTGTATTTTAGTTCTAAAAAATCCATAGAATTATCAATAGACTTGTAGCTCATTGATGCTAAAATAAATTCTAAGGCAAAGGAATCATGAATTCGATCTTTAGTAAGAGCAAATAAAATCACTTATCAAAAGAAAAAAATCTAAATAATTTATCAATATACAATTTAATATGCTTGTATCTATTTGTTTGTTATATCTCATGGACGCCTACAAGTATAAAAAAAAATATTTGTTTGTTATACATCTCATTATGCTAAAAACAAAGAGTAAATTATACTCAATGGCACAGTGGAGAATAAGTTATAAATCGTAAAGCCTACCGTGATTACTTGTATTATTAAACTTTATCCATAAGTCTACCTGAGAGCCGAACTTGGAATTTGAAAATTTTAGACCATATACTTGAGACTCGGGATTTAGTGACTATGAGTTGAGAACATACTAGGGATTTAGTGACCATATATATAGATGTCCCCGCACCGATCAGTGCAACAACTAGTCCACTAGCATTCGTTTTGTAGTCTTCCTTTATTGAGCTTTCTTACACTATGTAACCAAAGAAATTATTGGCCTAATAATTAGACAAGTTTTAAGTAACATTTTTAATCATTAATTAGGTTTGGGAATATTTTTTTTCACTGGAAAGTCCCATGATTAGTTCTATTCATTTAATGTTAATGGAGGTTAGTAAATATTAGATTAAGGTAATTACACTGGCGATCATCTTCCATTAATAATAATAGCCAATGACGGTCGTAGAAGAAAATCTTAAGGGGGCACCATTTATATATAAAAAATGAAATTCAAATATATTTGTAAGTATAATCAAGAAAATTCAAAATATATTAAGTTAAAATTTAATAAAAATAAAGATAAAAGAATTCATTACACATATTTGTAGTGCTACAACTAAGATTTGTTAACTGTAATACCGCCAACGGTACCAGAACGGTCAGGCCATGGTATCTTTTCAAGCGGTAAAGGTGAAAAAACCATTCTTCTAGTTTTCATGTTCTGAAAAATGTTGGATAATAACTTCATTATCAATGCTTCTAAAAACCTCTTTTACCGAGCTATCTCGAGCCTCATCAATCAATAAAGAAAAGAATTTGTCTCAAATATCACTAATAATGGCTTTTGTTATTTCGGATGCACAAGCACTAATAATGTCCTTTTGAATTTGAGGATAGGTAAGAAGATTATTTGCTGGTGCATTCTCTTTAACTACCTTCCCAAGGTCAGGCTTGCGCAAACTATACCAATCAAGAATTTCAAAAAAATTGCCTTTTTATAGCGATTGTGGCGACTCGTCATTCCCACGAATGGCCAACCCATTCCCAAGAAGCAATCTAACAACATCCACACTTGATGTCAAACGAGTGTGATAGGCATCACCTATTACTTGCTTTCCATAAGAAAAAGATCGTGTCACACTTTGTCTTTAATTTTTTAAAGCAAAATATAATATTCGAGCATCGTCGTGAATACTTCCTTGAGCTCCGACAGAGTCTTTAAATTTTTCTAAAGCCTTCTTCCAATTTCGGAATCTCATTTTTACAAACGACGTCATTTTAGTCCTAAGGATTAAAAAAAATAAGTCTCTGAAAATTTGAAACCTACCTTCTTCAACCTTTATTTTCGTAGGCAACCATTGAAGGGGGAGGGGGTCCTTCAAGGAATTGCCGGCGGCAGGACCCCATACTATATATACGGGGTCTCGTCAGCTCGGAGGGGGTACCGGACCCCCTCTGTCCGTCTCTAATAATAGCACTTTACACGCATGAGCCATGTAAATGGAACGTACCAATTGTTAAAGTGATCTTATTTGATCGTCGTATTTTTCATATTACCACATTTCAGTGCATCGTTAAAAGAATTCTTTATTTTTCACCAACTTGGACTTGGAGTTGGTGGCAAAACCTTACCAACCCCATTCTTATAGTCTTTTGTTGCTAATTGCATTGTACGTAGTTGGTAGGATATTGTCATTTTGATCATCTTCTTTCTGCCCAACTTCCTATATTTTTCTCATCATAATCATTTGCAATTTCTACGTTATAATTAACTATAACTTCAATCTCTGCTAGGTCTCTTATAATTAACATTTATTCCTTTGTTTTGCCCACAAGGATATTCACATGCATCGATTAATTCGCAGTTCGCATGAAATAATTTTATAGCTACAAGTATGTCGGGATTTTGTTAATGTTTGACACTTAAACTCCGTTAATTGAGGGAATAACTTATGGGGATTCCCCGGAACTAATAATCAAACACTAATTTTGTCTTCTAATTAGTGTCTTCACTTAATTTTGCCAATAAACAACCCACCTCTTTCCTGTAAATCACTCTCCCATTATCCAAAAATGCATAAAATATTATATATATGCTTACATTACCTAGGGCAGTGCATGCTAGATTCCCCTCTGACATATAATTTTACTTTTCTATTTAAATAACCATTAATTAGAATACCATCAGTAAGATTTACCATTATATTTAAATTTCTATAATTTGATTAAGTATGGAGACATTTTTGAACTTAAAAAGGAGAATGTTGCTATCTAAAATGATCCTATCCGATTCGAAAAATAATTATTTAGATATTAATAATTAAATTATCTAGACAACAAATAATTTAATAAAAATACTCGAATTGCTTTCAATAGAAAATTATGCTTAATTATATTTGAGATTAGGGTTTGAATTCAACGAGCAGTTTCAAAGACATAGTCGGGCAAAAATTACATATATATCGTCGTCAAGCATAAGTTAATTAAAGACTAATTATACTTCAATATGGGCTGGCCTCTATGATTGATTGTTGAAAAAAATTAATTAACTAGTAATTAATAAGAGAACTAGTTAGGAGGTCAGTTTAAGCCTTTATAAATAATTACATATCCGATGCGTGATTTTTAAAATGTAAACTAGACTAGTTAATATAATTCTAACTCCAAGAATTCAAACAAAGGTTGATAAGCTTCGACAAGTCTTGCTCATCCACCAATCCCATCTTTTGTTTCTTTTATGGAAAGGGTAGGTGAAGTGACTCAGAAATTGAAATGACTTTCGGTATATGCTACATATATGCATTTTCTATATAGCAACATTTTGATAATGTAAATAGTGGATGGACTGCTGATGGATATGATAACTATATTACTTTTTTTTTTCTTTTTTAAAAGGATATCAATAGTAATTTCACGTTTTCTTAAGATAGACTTGAAATTTTTATCCATTAGATTGGTTAGTTCAAACACTCACACAGAGAATACTCACTTCATGGGTTCAAAGTGGTTGCTACTCCCCTTAAAATGACAATAATAGAATCCATTAGTACCAATTAACATATATAACTTTATTATTTCAAGTCAAAACTTAACCAGTCAACATTATTCATTCTATTACCATTTCAATGGGACTCTACCATGAAACAACCTCTACCATAATAAAATAAAAATAAAAGTTGCATACTTGTGGTTGGCTTTTTGTTTTTAGCAACAAGTTTCATATGTAGACTGGAATATATGAGTGATCAACAAATCTATTGCAATGCATATATATAATGGCATGGTTTCGTGGTTCTAATTAATTCGGTTCTTAGATATTTTCCCCATTGACTGCCTATATATGGTCATATCATAATCAACTATGTAGAAGCAAAAAAAAAAGAATATTATGATTTATGTCGGAAATAAATGTTGCTCTAATAAAAGAAAAGGAAAGAAAGAACGAAAGAAAGAAAGAAAAGAAAAGAAGCAGGTGCATCATTGAGAAAGTTTACAAAGTAATGACTAGTTGACTACAAGAAGCAATATATATTCAATCCAAATGTGTTTGAAGCTAAGAACCAAACTTATGTGTAGACTCAAAAATAAAATAAAAAAATTATAGTGGCAATTGAATGGTGATATTTTAAGGATTTGAAAATTAAAAATTGAAATAATAACCAATAAATTTGAGGGAAAAAAATATTCCGTGATATACCCAACCAGGTAAGTTGGAAGCATGGCGAAGGTGACAACAAAAATCGGCTTACAAAGGCCGATTTTAGGTCATTGCTTGATGAGAAGGAACTTGTGATGTCTATTTTGGGTTTTGACATGTCGATTGTGAGGGGGTTGTAGTCCCCGTTTGATGTAATGTAATCTGCTATTAGGCTTTTGCCTCTTGCTTTACACACACACACACACACATAGTTATGGTGGAAGAATTACGCTACCTATGACCCAAAAAATCATATATTACATGGGAATACTTCTTTTTAAACTACATATCTTTTGTACAAATTTTCAAACATATTTTCCAATTTTTAAAATTCTAAGTGTAGGTCCTTCTACTAAGGTGACACACGCACATGCGTCGTCACTTATTAGCAAAATCCATATCAACAAGATTGACCGTTGTGAGAGTCAATAGAGAAATAAGGAAATGCAAATGGAGTGACAAGGCTAAAAATTCTTATAACGGTTCCTATGTTGGTGGAGAAATTAGTGGTGATGATGAGATAACTGAGGAAGCAACGGAATGACGGATACAAACCAAAATGGTAGTCTGCTAAATGAGGAAATTCCAACAAAGAGCTGTCAAAAGATTTGAGTATTTGTGATGAAGATCTGCGAATTAACGTTAGAGAATATACAATATTGTGCCTTGCCTTTCGGTAGCCTTAAGGAAATTAGTATGCTGCTCCGTATTATAAATATCTCTGCCTGTGTACACTGTTCTGTATCACAAAAGATTTGCTCGATAATACAAAACCAGACTTTTTCTCTTCTCTTATTTTCTTTATTTCTCCATGGAGAGTTTGCATTTGATTTGCATTTCCTTATCTCTCCATTGACTCTCACAATGGTCATTCTTGCTAATATGGATTTTGCTAATATCACCTTTGTCCAGACGCGTGGAACCCAAATCTATGATGTTTTGATTTTGTTAGATTCTTTTCTGATGTTGTTTTTATTTCAGTTTTTTTATTGGTTTTAGTTTTGTTTTAATTTTATTTTAACTTAAAAAATGCATTGCATATGTGAAAAATGAACCTAAATGATTTGTTACAGTCACACAGACCTGTTATTTTTTAGTTTTATTTTATGTTATTCAGTTTTTTGATAATTTTTTTATTTTATTAAATATACTGATTATGTGTTCTTTTTAATCAGTTTAGTTTTTGTTTTTATTTTATTTTCAACCAAAAAGAATAAGTTATATGTAAATAAAAATGAACACAAATAAATTGAAAACACAACATGAAAACTATTTAGCACGAAATCGAGCGAGAGGGAGTTAATTTCTGCAAAACAAAATTGAAAATCAAATGAAAACAAAATAAAAGCAGAATATAAACAGACTTTAAACAAGGAAAAAGAATAAAAACAAAAAATATGAACATCAATTTTTGTAATTTTGGAAAGAACTGACATGCGTGTAATTTGAAAAAAAAAAAAGCTTGTAATTTAATTTTTGAACTCAGAACTCATATAGCTCTAATTTTAAAGTTTTTTCTTGTCAAAATGTAATTAGCCCCTTATGATGTGAGCTTGTTTCTCAGACACTTGTTGATTAGAAACTAATGGCCTGGGAGGAGGCATATCTAAAACCTGGGAGATGGAAGATGCAATTAAGGTCTTCGAACGCAATATCATGAATGAACTGGACAAAGTGCGTTGATTGCTCTCTAGCGTTCAATACTTTATTCATGGTTATCCTTTAATCAGAGTTTTTTTTTTGATAAGTAAGATCACACACCTAATCTCTATTTTAGGTACGAAAGTTAACAAGAACGTCTGTACTTGGTCACACCAAGCTTTTCCTAAAATCTTTTTGTCTTAGATTAATAAAATTCCAAGAGTTGGAGATGTCCTCAATTTTTACCTTTGACTTCATCGAAATGGTAGGTTCTAATTACAAGCGTTTCAAGTAACCCATAAGAAGTATTACAATTGATAAGTAAATAAAAACTGATTTGGAGGTTTTGAGTTCAAAACTCATAAAAAAACCTATACAAAAAAATAACACACGTGTTTGAAGTGGTTGAAATAGCTGCAACAGTTCAGTATGAAGACATTTTTCATGACTCGTGACCAATAATGTTGTGATGAATTGTGTTCGATGATAATGGGTCACTGAAGGAAGATTGAAATAGTCACAAGATTTCAAATGCTTAGTTCCACCTATTAACCTATATATTTGTTGTTGCCTTTAACAATAATGAAATCGAAAAGTCTTCAAATCTTTATACATATGTTACAAAATAGATAAAATCAGAGGTCGAATTTTGATCCCCCGATGTCACTCCAACGACCAAGTCAGTAGAGTATTTTTTGCAGAGTTTTGGCAAGTTGTAAGCAATAAAAAAGCGTACATAAGTGAAAGTGAGAGTGTCTATTTATATGTGACAATCTCTAGGATTTTCTTGTGTATGAAGTTATCATGAGATGATTTCCTCATCTTTTCCTTGACTCTCTCAAGTTTTGATAAAATGTTAATGTATCTTCTTATTTTTTTCAGAATATTAAATTTCTTGGAATTGTGTCTACTGAATTTTTGGGCTTCTGCCACATCAAATCTTACGGGTTTTACAGGACTCTATGGGCCTCAATCCATGTCACATCAATATTATTGACCTAATGTTTCATTTGGCACATGTGAATTCTTTTGCCGGAATGAACAGAAAAATCAATTCTAGAAAATTACCAAATGGTCATCTATATATTAATATAAAGTAGAATACATGAGCTTAAAAGTTGACACGTGTATTTATATAGTCTCAATGAATGACATTTGACGCATTATTAACATGACACATGTCATTTAATAATTATTTCATTGTTACCATATAAATTGGCTAAATGCCATAAATTTTTAATACGAACACATTTATTATGTTATTTATAGAAATTAAAATTTATAAATAGACTATTTGTTAAAAATTTATGAATTAAATATTATAAACTGTAATTTTGTTTTTTTAATTCAAATGATTTATATGTTCAAATAAAGAATATTTATATATTTTTAAGTAATAAAAAATTTTAAAATAAAAATTGAAATATTATAGCAAAACATTGAAATGACCAAATAATATCTATCAAATTGGTCGATTGATCAAAGAAATTTTAAAAAAAAATAAATGGACAATGAAAAAATAAAGAAAATAAAAAGTATTAAATTTGATTGAAAATTCTATAAGCAGAAAATCCGACTATGACCAATACTATTGACATATTAGATTTTCAATCAATAAGATGAAAAAATATACAAAAGATATGAATGATTGGGTAAGCAATTAGAGAGAAATAAACAAATATATGCCGATAATGTTAATATCTATATAAATTCAAAATCAAATTGATTGTCTTAGTAAGTATATTTTGATTAACATTGTTAAAAATTCAATAAAAGATTAATGTAAGGTTTTAGTTTATGAAAGATCAATTATTTGCTTTGTTGATATATTCAAACAATTATTTTTTATACAATATAAATTTTTATTAATTATGCAATAAATGATTAATTTATTTCATATATTTTTACCATTTTTCTTGAAATGTCATATTAAGTCACTTAAAATTTTAAGTATATTGTAATCCCCAATTTTTTTAAAAAATTGTTAAAAAGATTAAAAAAATTTTACATAGGAGATTAAAATAATAATTTTTATAGGAATAATACATTAAAATATTTTTAGTTATCCCAGTCTTAATCTACTTTAAAAAAATTTTTTATGGTCAAATGCATGTGTGGGTAGTCAAAAATAAAGCTAGCTGGGAGACTCTTATTTGTGACAAAATATGCAATTCATACAATTCTATAAAAAAAGTTGTATATGATTTTTTTTTAAATCTATATTTCTAATAAGTAAAATGCATTAAAATGTTAAAAATAATTTTGTTTCAATTGATAATGTAATTTAATCACTTAAAATTTCTACTGCATCATGCGGTTGTGCTAATTTAATTCATAAATCACAAGTCAACGCCAACTAATACGGCACGCAAAACTTACTTTAGATTCAAGATAGGTTTAAGATTTACATCAACTCGATAATTTTATCTTTCGTCAAGTCAAGGCTTCACTTTATCTTTTTTTTTTCTTTTTTCTTTTTTCTTTTTCCAACCAGAAAAGGCCCTCTTTATCATTTCTCAACGCATAAGTTCAAAAATTTTATAATTACCAAATGTCAGTGTCATTGTCATTGGATCGAAGTTAACCAACAAAATTGTATTGGAAAAATGATTTTTCACTCAAATTTTTTCTGATATAAGCAATTATTCAACTCTTAGTATAACTTTCCGTTCCGGGAAAATCACACGTTTATATCAAATTAAAATGCCCATTGCAAAAAATATCATCACTAATTTCTAAATATAAAAAATGCCACTAAACCTGAATCTCGTATTA
>CAODLS013747939.1:0-14831 GCA_948243855.1 Flueggea neowawraea
GGTTGAACCACGATAAATATTGGCTTTGATTTCTCTATGCCTTCTCTCTTTATATTTATTGTTTGTATGTATTGGATAAATTGTTCTTATTTTTCTTTTGCTTATCTTGAATATTTTGATAATTGCAAAAACGTTTTTAAACAAGTTTTAAAAGTCAAAAATTCAATTCACCCTCCTCTTGGATTGACATTTCAGGCCAATAGTTATAGCCACCGGTAACGTACTCATATGACCAGTCTCTCCTTAATTTATCGATAGTTCTGAGACGCCATGCAGACTATTTTCTTAACCACTAGACACTTCCTGGGATGCCCTGCAGGATTTAATATGTGACAGTGTTACAAACTAGAATGACCCTTATCCTAGCCAACAAAACTGGAAACGCCATGAATTATTTAGACTAGATTACTCAGTTTCATAACGTTGGAAGTTCTCCAATCACATGCATCCAAGTTATTCGCTACAAGTATTAGAATTAACGAGAACTGCGCAGCTAATTCTAAATAGCAATATATTATTTCAATCAATCAATTAATGAGCCATATCAATCAATTAACAGAAATAACAATAAAAGAACTAGAGCACAGAAACTAAATAAATATTTGAAAAGTTTAATAACAGTTAAAATGAAAGTCTCACAACTATTATGAATTGAACATCGAAAATACATCGACTAGATGCGAGTTTAGTTGCACATGCCTAATAGAAGAAAGCACAAAAAATTGAATGAGGTTCTCTGCCGACGTTCAAAGTTACAGAAGCTATCAGAAGGAAAAAGGTCGGCAGCCATAAAAAATAATAGTTGTTTTTATATGTGGCTTTTCAAACCTAATCCTTGTTGGAAACTAATTACCAAAATAATAATAATAATAGGAAAGTCTTGTTCCAATAGAAAATAATGCTTAAAAGCCTTCTAATTTAGTCCAGGAGGCTCAATTCTCGAGGTCCAAAAAGTCCATACACGTGGCCCAAAGTGACAGCAACAGCTCATTCAGCGCATCGAATTCGACATTGTCATGTCGAATGTCTTCCAGAAGTGAAAATCGCTCAAATCACCAACTCTTTACCACTTTTTCACCTATAACTCACCTGAATGACATAGAGAACAAAAACACATAAAAACCTAATAAAAATAACATTTAAACATGCAATATCAACATAAAATGCAATAATAAACATGTATGAAATGCAACCCATCAGGAGAAAAGTATGTCCAGTTACAACGAGACTTGCACTCCTAGACACCAAGCTCTTGAAGTATTAACACGCAGTCGTAGGGTCTATAATGACTACGTTGAACGCCAGAAGCATGATGTTGACCTTCTACCCAAGCTTTGTGATGTCATTGAGAGATCCGAATATCTCAACATGTATGAAGGTTCAAATCCAAATCACAGGAGTCCCACATGTAACATCATGTTTCATTGCTACACTCCACCAACAAGTTTGCTTTAGAGTCTAAGACCACGCTGTGGATCTAAATGGTTATGGCTTTCCTGATGCTCTCTATATGTTCTCTGAAACGGCAGATAAAGTCCCTATTATAGTCCAGGCTCCCAAGCAAATGGACTTAGAGACACTCAAGAATTTGATGCCAAATTTTTGGCTGACTAATTATGAGAAGATCAGAACAGTGGAGAAATCCATACAATCTCAAGATTGTAAGTTCCATAGAAGGAAAGATGGAATTGTCCAAACCGTCTTTAAGACACCTGAAGAATCAGAAAGTTCTATTTCTGGTTTACCCTTCGTTAAGACTATCACCATGATCCAGCCAGTATCTATAGAGAAAAACATACGATAGTCTGGTTTGATTCATCAAGCCATCATGTCTACACTGATAGGATTAACGGTCACTTTATTTGGGATATAGATCCCACGGAATGTAAGAGAAATGTTCTTGTTGTGAAGAAGATTTCCTTTGAGACTTAAACAAGAAAACTAAAAGACCATCTTGTAGGCCTTTTCCTAAGCCCTCTGGAAAAGAAGGTGGTTCCTTACCCTAGGTAGTTATTGCTGATGAAGTAAGGTAGAAAAGTGATGAGAGCATAACCCATGAATGGAAAGCAAAGTTTCCACTTCCTACCTATAAGGAAGCCCTGAAGATACTCAAGAAAGAAGATCGATGCAAGCCTGATTTGGGTATTTCACCCAGTGTCCTAAAGAGTCCAGTCGTTCTATGCTTTATGGCTTCATCTTTTTCACGTACTCCAGATCTTAATTCTGAAAGTGAGTATCCTCTATTGACCCCATACACTTCAAGTCATGGAGTACCTTTTCGGTCATTCATTAAGCCAAAAACTATTAAGACGGATGGGTCGTTAGAGCCATTGTCAGCTGCAGAAGTTCTCAACTGGCAGTCTAGCAGCCAAGTTGCTCAAAAGAGACACTTAACACGACAGGATGAAAAGCTTAACAAAATCTTGCATGTTGTGGAACAATAAGAGGGAGAGATCAAAATCGTCAACTCAATGATTCAGACTCTCCAAAGAGATACTCAAAGGAATTTTTCTAAACTTGAGAAATCTCTTACTCAAATGATTATTGCTAAACAGTTTGATGCAGATTTTGAAAAGAAAGACACTGACCTACAAAAGCTGAAGAAGCAAATGAAAGATTTACAAGGAGATGAACAACATTGTTCTCTCTTTGATCAACCCAGTAGACCAATTTTCTCTACCTCCTCATGATTGATAGGGAATTCATCCCCTTCCCGGGGATACATGGCATTAGCTAGACAAAACGCTCTTCCTATGATCTCCTCAACTTTCTGGCAATATGATGAAGAGAAAAAAAGCAACATGAGAAGACAAAAAAGAGAAATAAGGAAAAGAATAAGCAATTAGAGGAGCATGAACCTAAAGATGAGGGGAAAAAGCCATCTCTTATGGCTTTATTATTTCAAGATTCTCAGCATCCTTACGAGGATGAATCCCATAATCTGTTTGCATACTTGCTTAAAGATTCTCCCCCGGAGTCTATTAAAACAGAATCCTCCTAAGAGGAAGATAGTTCTAATGACTCATATTATGTTCCAAAAATTGAATAACATCCAGAAGATGATACAACTATTGAATCTCCTAATTCTGGAGAACAAGGGTCAGAAATATCATCTGACTCAGAAGAACATCTGACAAACATCTTCACTATCTTGATGTCCACCTGGGCATAGAGAGAGCCTTCAGGAACTGCCTAGACTACTAAGATGGATGAAGAATCAAAACTGGAGGCTCATGTTGATCTCAGAAGAGCAAGCCATAATATTGAGAACAAATCTATACCAAGTGGAGGTCCTTGGTTTACCTTTAATAATATTCCAATTTCCAGAATAAGAGAAAGAATGATTGAGATCTGTGCTTGGGTAGATCTCCAAAGGACTAAACCAAATAACTCTTCCAAAAGTATTTTGAGAGAGTTATCTTCCATATTTGTTGGCTTCTTGAGAGACTGGTTTACCTCCATGGGTAATACAAAGCAGTTAATGTTTACTGGACTTATAATAGAAGAAGTGATGGGCTTAATTCATCATGAGTTCATTGGGCATACCGCAGTCTACAGCAAAAAACAGGAGAATGATTTTTATAGAATGTGATGTTGTTCTTTGCAGGAACGAGACCTCCAGCGGCATTATCTAAAAATGGCTGAAGTCTATTATCAGCTTAGAGGTTACAGCAGCAGAGAGCTTAAGCAAATGTTCATAGCATCTTTTTCAGAGGAGCTACATCTATAAGTAAATAGGTTGATTTCAATCTCTGGCAAATGTCTTGGATGTTGATTTCACAGTTTGGGAGAATTATGCTAGTACATAGGCTAATCCCTTGACCGTCTATGTGAGCAGAAGAATTTTTTCATTGTGTTCTCTCAAAACAACCAACTCCAGAAAGTATGCACAAAGTTTTACCTGCATATCAAATGCAAAGACAAAGATTGTGATTACAGGAGCAGCAAAAAGAAGAAGCATTGGAAGAAATTCTCTAAGCAGTGGACAGTTAAAGGAAAGATGAGGAGTTCTAGGAGATGGAAAAAGAGGAGAAATTTTAGGTCATTCAGGAAAAAAACCACCAACAAGAAGTCTGACCGGTGTTTCATATGCGACCAAAGGGGACACCATGCAAAGAACTGCTCCAACAAGGAGAAATCTGCAAAACTCATCTAGCAGATTATGATAATTTCACCATTCAACCCTCAGGAAGATTTGGAGTCAATCTTCTCAGAGCAAAATAGTAATGTGGATCCTAACAATACCTTGTTTACAGTATTGTCTTCTGACTCAGAATCTGATTTTTTGATAGTTCTGTTTTGACTAACTATCACGAAGTTTTTGGTGTTTTCCTTTGTTTGTTAGCCTAGAAATTTGCAGTTCCTCATTTGGAGATGGAGATTCTCCAGTCCAAATATGATGTTCCTATAAAGGTTATTGGCTTCCTTGATACCAGAACAGCTAGAACAATGATCAATCCCAATATACTTCTAGGAGTATGGAAAAAGGAACCAAATCATTTTGCTGTAGCTAATGGAAAATTTTTTTCCACTACCTACGTTTCAAAATGCCAGATATGACTACAATTTTTCTAGGAGTTGTCATTTGGTGTAAGGCAATTGGCACAAAACTAACAGGCAAAGATGTTTTAATTAGCTTTGATGTTACAAGCCAGTTAAGAAAGCTGACCATTGGGGCTGATGGGATCTATTACAAGAGGCATTTCAACCCCTATACTACGGTTCAATCCCTTTTTGTTGCAGTACCATTGTTGGAGTCTCAAGAGCATCCATTAATGAAGAGGTTCTCTCACTTTTTCTTAGAGAATCATATTGATTTTGTTCATGCTCACCTTTTGTGGAAAAATCCAGATTTCTTTGTCAGGTTCCCATTCAAAAAGAACAAGGATATTAATCCTACGAAAGCAACTCATCTTGGAATGACTCCTTCAGATCTTGCTCTTGCTAATGATGAATGTTTACAATTGTTGCAACAGGGATTAATTGAGCCCACAGTCAGTGATTGGGCTTGTCATGCCTTCTATGTCAATAAGAGAAGTGAGCAAATCCGTGGGAACAAAAGGCTTGTTATCAACTATAAGCCTCTCAATGTCTTTCTTAAAGATGACAAGTTCTCGTTGCTTAAGATCCAATCCTTACATGTCCACCTTCAGAAGGCCAAAGTCTTGTCAAAGTTTGACCTCAAAGTGGGGTTTTGGCAACTTGGAGTCCATCCAGATGATAGGCCCAAGACAGCGTTTTGCATACCTATAGCCTAGTATCAGTGGAAGATTATGCCTTCTAGGCTTAAAGTGGCTCTGTCCTTGTTTCAGAATGCCATGCTCAAAATATTTGAGCCCATTCTCCATTCAACCCTAGTCTACATTGATGGCATCCTCTTGTTCTATGAGGATCATTAGGCCCATGAAGTCTTGCTCCAGAAGTTCTTTAATCTGACAGACAAATATGGAATCATGTTGTCCAGGAAAAAAAGTATCTTGGTCTAGCCCAGGATAACGTTACTTAGGATCCACATTCGATAATGGAAATTATCAAATTGGGTCTCATATTGTCCAAGGCGCCTAGACTAGTTCCAGAAGAGAACTTATCTAGAAGAGATATTCAATCTTTTGTCGGGATAGTAAATTATGTGCGACAGTTCATTCCCCACGTAGCACATCACACCATCAAATTGTCAAAGATGCTCAAAAAGAATGACCTACCTTGGGGCTTAGAATAGATAGTTGTTGTCACGGAGTAAAAGCAACTTTGTAAAAAGCCATTGCCTTTGAAGATTTCAGAAGATGGAAAGAGAGTTCTACAGACAGACGCTAGCGACGAATTTTGGGGAGTTGTAATATTGAAAGAAAATGATAAAGGAGAAAGAGAATATTGTGGACATGCAAGCAGTCAATTCTCAGATGCTGAGAAACATTACCATATAGTGTACAATGACATATTAGTAGTAAAAAATGGGATCAAACGTTTTGGATTCCATCTGATTGGCCATAAGTTTTTAGTGGAGATGGATAATTCGTCCTTTCCAAAAATCCTTGACTTAAAAAATAAGGAGGTGTCAGACAATCAATGTCTTAGACTGAATGATTGGTTTAGTCGTTATGAATTTGAAGTTAAGCATATAAAGGGTCAGCACAACATTATTGCTAATTATTTATCCAGACCAAAGAAACACTCTACTCAACTGATTACTGCTTGGGGTTCAATTCCTTTGATATTCATGGTAGGTCCCTCTGGTTCTACACCGATGTATCTAGTGGCTATGCAAAAGAGGCGATTTCTACCCGGTCTCCATGGTATAGAGCCTCTAAGAGAGATTCACACTTTTGCTAAGACTCATATCAATTATTTCAGATCTCAACTTCTAGAGATTTATTTCACGAGTCTTATTCCTAGGTGTTTCATGTTTGATCCTCTCTATGCTTTCCTGACCAAGCCTTTTTTAATGGCTAGTTTATTCATTGAAGACTTCTTATGGTGTCTTGTGACAACCTACAAGATTGCCATTGAGTTTGATGCTAAGGAAATCTTGAACCATCTAAACGATGATCGACAGTGTCGTTCTCTACTATGGACATTTCTAGAGTGATTTGAAGAAATATCCATCTAGAGGAGACGACTCAGGACCATCATTGATAATGAAAGGGTCCTAGGAAAAGCTCATCAACCATCTACAGAGTTCTACATCATCCACAGGCCTTACTTCTGCCATTCTCAAGATTTTTTGTGGGCCCAAAATATTTGCTATGCTTGGGGTACAATATACCCCTCTATACGAAGTAACCCTTTGATACGAGAAAGGATTATAGAGCATCTATGTTGGCTTAATGGATCCTCTCTACCACCACCGCTATGCTAGCAGGCTTCTAGACAAGGCCCATCGAGGTAATCATTGTGCCTATATCAACAAAATGTGGCCTAGCTCCATTGGAATGTTTGAAGGCCCATATGAGACTCTTCCTCTGGTCCATGATGAAGTCATTGAGGAACTCCAATAAGTTGCTCCAGTTCTACCTTCACCTGGGTTTGATTCTTTTAGCGAGCCTATTGGAAACAGTTCTGGATCATCCTCAGATGATGATGTTTATTAGAGCCTACTGAATGATGCATTTGTCATTCATCATCCATATATCTCACAAGGCACATGGTCTTAAGTCACAAGTCGGCTCCCAACTCCACCGCCAGAAAGCTGAAGATTTTATGGAGTCCAGAGTCCATTATTTATGTACTAGTTTTGTCTTTGTCGGTCATATAATTTAGGCCAATTGTTTGTAATTATTGTACTGTTTTTTGTCTTTGTCAACCACTTGGTAGGTTGTAGTCACGGGGCTTTTACTATATTGGTATTTTTCCCTTTAAGCTTGTTGGCTATTAGTCTAGGCCCACTAAGCTTGTTTGTTTTCTTTAGAGTTGTCGGCCATCTGTTTAGGCCACTAAGTCTAAAAGTGATTGGCCACCTGTCAAGGCCAATAATTGAACTTTGTATTCTCAAAGGCTTAAATAAGTCTCACTATTGAAGAAATAAATTAGAGTTGAAAACCCAAAAACCTTCTGTGCTACTATTCTTATGGATTTCTAAATTCTCCAAGTTATCTTTTGAAACTCCGAGATTACTGTTAATACAATATATGATTGTTCATGAGGTTATGATATTATAGTTCTGGTCATTACTGAGTATTGATTCCAAAAGAACGGATTCCTTGATAAGTCGTCTATAGAGAGACGCAGTGTCAAAAATGGTGTGAGGAATGATGCTCAGTAAATAGATCAGCCTTGTGGTATCAGAGCCAAATGGGCAGTCTTGTTTGTCTTCTCAATTTTCTCGAGGGGAGTAAGAAGGTAATCTAAACAATCCATGGCTACACCATCAGATCTCTCCACGGGGCTAAATTAGTTTGTACTCTCACCTACTGAAAATGCAAGTGACATCAATTTCATTGTATAAATGGTTCATCAGTGAAAGCAATTGTTCAATGGCTTGGGTCTTCATCTCAAGTTCCAAGGTTTGCTCCAAAATTTGTCTTGCAGACATGCAAATTGCAAGCTAAAGAACCTTAACGAGTTGCATAAGGTTTAATTTATATGAATCTCAGTTGGTTAACTATTTCCTGGGTTAATATATTGATAAGAAGAATTTCGACAATGTCTTTTACAGAAGAATGAGTTGTCACATAAAAGAGAAAAAGAAAAAGGTTGGGTATGTTGTAAAGTCTGGTTCTTTTAATGAGCTGATCTCTTGCATTGTGTTTCGTCCAAACAAGTCTCGATATATGACTGCGGCAAATTCCACACGTCTGCTCTTTCAATTGCAGCAAAACTCTATGGCCAAAGCATCTTCTCAGTTTAGTGTGCAGATATGCAAGTATATGGAATCAAGTTTATGCGAAATAATCTTGTTTGATTTGCACAAAATGAACTGGAATTCTTCATCCTGGTTGGAGGAGAAAAACACAAATTTAGAATTGGTAACACACAATCCGCTAATAGAAGAAAAAGAAGCAATTGAACGTTGAATTTATGGGGAAAAAAAAATATAGCAATCAAACTTATCAAGTAGGATGTACCAGAAGACAATATCACAAGACCAAGATACATAGCTCCACAAAGAAACAAGAATGATATTAACCCCCTGCAAATTAAGTTCATGAAATCAACAAGCTTTTTTGTTTTTCAAAATGAGGGAAAGAAGGAACTTCAGGCGATGCTTACCAAATGACTCCCCACCCCATGCCGGTACATGGGCAAGGGCAAACTTCGGCAAATTTCTCGGCATCGCTAGAGTGAACTCTGCGCGATATCAGATCATCATATATATCTGCATCACCATAAACATGTCAGAGATCATGGATGAATTGATCTGCAGATGAATTGATAAACTTGATTGTCTTTTTTACCATACCATAAACGGAAAACAAACTGTTCATTACACCTGCAATGATGAGGAACAACATTATCACAAGTTCTTTTTTCCCAACATACATGAATACATAGTAAATGTCATGACAAAATAATAGCGAGTTGAATTTACCAATGAACGAAATTATGTAACGAAGTATACGGACTTTAGTTGTTTCTTGCAGGACCCAAATTATTCCAAGAAAAATGATGAACCCTGATCATACGAAAATGCATCAAACTAAAAAATTACATGGCAGATTTTGCATATTGCGAAGAGCAATGTTTATCCCAGTTAAGTGCGTACCAATACAAAGTCCACGTAGAGTCCACTGTGCAAACAATAGAAACGGAATAAGCATATGCAAGCAAACAAAGAACAATATCATCCGACTGATGAAACCTTAAAGATGCATGATATTGAAATTTTTGTTTTCAATGTAGTTTTGAAATTTACGATTATAAGAATTGGGGAACTCAATTGCCAAAAATAAAATCCCACTTAAGAAAATGTATGCATAAGGATCAACAAATGCACATTGACAATGACAACAAGATGAAGGTATTCCTGGTGTTTCAAATCACTTACATTTTTAGCAACAAAAAGGGCAATAAGAAATGCAGCAATGAAACATCCCGCGGCAATTCTCGCAGTAAGAAGATTTGTCGCAGCAAGTATCAAGACCATTCCCCAGAAAGATGAACCGAGATCTATTTTGCAAAGACAAAAATGAACAAGAGAACTAGATTTAAAGAAACAGTTACTCACATACTAAGATCAGACTGCTATACTATGATTGCTAACGATGATCTACGAGGATGGACGTTGTACTCTTTGAATAAAAATTAATTTATAACAGATAGAAGTTGTGCATACAATCACAGAAAAATATAAAAATCAATTGATATGGAAGAGAGATTACATCCTGCTGGTAAGATTAACCAGTATATACCACCACGAGTTTGAGTAGTTCCACCTTCATCTGCATGAACTTGAATCCCCTCCACCTGTGAACAAATGTCAATTGGAATTCATATTGCTCAGATTACTGCAGACTGGAAATGAAATAATCGCGTCAAGTGTTACTATTATTTGTCAGCATATACCCATGGCTTTGACCTTGGTGTAAGAGGGAGTATGAAGAAGTCCTTGCCTCAACATTTTTTCCAGAGTGACAGATGTTTGACTAGACAAACCATTACAGATGAAACCACATTCATATCAACACAATTGGAAGCAAAAAAATGCATCAGTAAAAGCCACTGAACACCAATATTTATCAATAGACCCGTGTCAATATATCTGATGTCAATATGTATCTACAGCTTTCTCTCAGCTTTTACTAGTAATATGGAACTGATGAGACCTAATAGTTGTCCAAATTAACAATACTAGAGCAGAAATCATTAAGCAACTGATCTTGTAACTTTAAGTTCGAGCATCTTCAATATGGAACTAGTTGTTCACATGCTAATACTTTTCCTAAGAACATAAAGGTTAAGAATTAAGAGAGTTTCTAACAAGAATAAATATCAGAATTCATCAGAAGTTCTGTTGCACAGAAATTATGAGAAGTTTACGGAAGTAAATTTGTACTATAAATAACATTTGCGCTATGTTCTCCACACTGTATCCCTGCTCTAGCTCTTCACTAAAACAATTATAAATCATTCTTTACGTAAATATCTAGTTTCTCTAATTTGCCATTGTCTCAAATTGCAGCGATCAATTTCTTGCTCTAAACTGAGATAACGGGTCATTCTTTACTACTTAAGCAAATAGAATGTCATAAGCGCCGAAACAGAAATTTCAAGGGTAACCACAAGAAACACTGAACATGAATCAAAATAATCACCACATATTTCATAGCAGAAACATTGAATAAGAAATGATTTCTTACATGGCCACATGTTAATTTACAAGCAATAGCATGGCTTGCTTCATGAAGGAACACTGTGACGAGCTTGAATGGTGCCAGTAGTACCGTTCTCCATAACTAGAAAATTCAAGTAAGGACAGATAGTTGTGTTGCATTACCAGCATTATCCATAACTTAACTGCATTTTTTGGCCCACACTTACTTGGAATAAATTAGTGCCAAGCTATTAAGCAACCGAAGTTTATAGACAAATGCTGGTGTTTAAAACTCAGGGAAATAATCCAACTTGTGGCAGAATCGTCTTTTTCAAATTCATTCCATCAATTAAGCCCTTGCACACCTCAATCTCATATGCATTAACAAATACCCATTTGCACATTTTGAAAAAAAAATGCATCAAATATGTCAAGAAAAGAAAAAAAATTAAAAAACACAAACAACAAAAATGGGATTCAAATCACTTGCAAGTAAAACCCTTTTGTTTAACATAGCTAACTATAGTAACAATTGACTTTAAATGCACTGGATGTGAAGCAAAACTACCAAAATGAAGCTTCCAAGAAAGTAGACATACCGCAAGAATAACAACAGTGCATACAGAGACTGTGACCAAGAAAACAACTTGCTCATGGTTACAGCATTTCTTCAGTTGCCAATTGGGTCTCATCATCTGTCTCTCTGTTGGTTGAATATGTGTTCAGCAACTTGATTAAAGTTGAAAGATCTGTTCTTGGAGTGAGAATACTCAGTAACTGAAAAAAATGTACTTTAGCAAAGTAGAAAAGAAGACAGTTATTGGTCACTCTCAAGTCTCGATGGACCAATGACTGGCAGTGAAAAAGGAGCTGAAATGGAAACTTCTCATACTCTAGAATTTAGCAGCGCTTTGTGGTTAAAGATTTTTTTTTTTGATAGGTTGGGATTAAAGATGTTGAAAAGTCATGCCCATGGAATGACAAAAAGCTTGGGAATAAAGGCCTAACCCAAAACTAAGCCCTCAAACTTTTGAAAATAACCCTCTAAGGCCCCTCAACTTTTTAATAACCTATTCCACCATTGATTTTATGAAAATGTATGTTTAAAAGCCCAAAAGTTCATGCCGTTGTTTGCGTGATTCACACATGCTAATAAAAAGAGAGTGGTTTATGACATTATAACATGTCATTACACGTGGCTTAAAGTCTCCACACTGTCGTCCACGTCACAAACAAATTCTTCCCAAAATTTAAGTGGGAAATAGATTTTAGGGGGGAAGGATTTATTGTTTAGGGTTAACTAAGTCATCACTTATAACATATCCCGCTTAGTCATGCTTCTTTCTCAAAATCAAACAGAAACAAAGTAATCACAATCATTGTTTGAAACAAATAAATTCGTCGTGAATTTGTTGTTGGTGTGTACGAATTGATCAACTTTGGTGTTCTTGTCTGCCAATTGGGATCTTCTCAAAGCCCTAGGTTTCAATTATAACAAAAAGATAGAGGTAATGGTTTCTATTTTCAAACCTTTGCATGAATTGTGTTTTGTTTTGTTGTGGGTCATCAATTTATTGGATTCTTGTGGTTTTTTTTTGTTGAATAATCGTAAAGTGCTTAACATGAGCTTTTTCTGTTGATTGTGGTCCCTCGCTCAACTGTTTTTTTGTTTGTTGAACATGAGTGTGTGATACCTTTGTTATTGTCTCATATTAAAATGGTGTAGTCCCTTTGTTTTTTCTAAATGATTGATTTGTTATTGGTGTGCCCATGCCAGGATTTAGAAGAAGGTTAAATCCTATGCCGTCTTTGTAGAATAGTGAAATCTTCTCTTCGGTCCCTTCATTTTGAAAAAGCTCATATTTCCTCCTCGAGGTTCCTTAAGACGTTCAGTCGTTAGTCCCTGCCCGGTAGATGTAACAGATTTTGACAAAAGTTCATTTTACCCTTATCCCTTCTCCCTCAATCTTTCTCAACACACTCTTTCTTTTTGTCTTCTAATCTTTCTCAATATTCTCCCTCTCCTCAGTGAGCAAATGCAACAACAATAACCAAAACAATCAAAATTTACGACTTTCAAGCACTAGAAACTAATTTGAGTGTTCATTTCAACAGTGAAAGCAACAATTTCAGGGAAACCACCACCTCTCAAACCCACCATCACCTCGTTACTATTTCCACCACCATGGCCCAACCACCTAAATCCCAAAACTGGCACCAACCACCTCCAAACTGCACTCTAAAACTGCCACACAAAACCCACCACACCAATTACTCAAACCATCTCTGTCACAACACCACCAAACAAAGGTACAAAAAAGGAACAATCAATGATCTTGATAAATTCCTGAACAGTCAATGAACAATTCAATCACAATTTCATTTAACATTATTAGTTCGAGAAAATTTCATGAAAATAATAAAAATTCAGTGAATCAAACCATATTCACCATCATCCCCAAATCTACTCCTCATCCGCTGTCAAACCCACCACTCTAGAAAACCCACCTCTAGTTCGTTTTGTATCTTCGACATTGTCTGTGTCTGCTCTCGCTCTTTATCTCTTTTGATCGCGGCGCACTGCGAAGGTCGCAATCAGAAATGGTGGAGTCATGATGCCAAGAAAATCTAGATCTAAATGATCCAAATCCACAATGCTGATGCTTCCAAGTTCTGGTGGTGCTGGGTTTGGAGCTCTAGTGCGACTATCTTTACTTTGCTTACTCTAAGGGAATGGTAGGAAGGAGAGAGAGATAAGTGAAGAGAGCTGGAGAAAGGAAGAGAGATAGTCGATCGAAGAAGAAGAAGAAGAAGAAGAAGAAGAAGAAAAAGAAAAAGAAGGAATAGTGGGTTTGTTTTGGTTTTTCATGGTTCGACCGGATTTTTTACTATGTTTAGATGGGTTTGTTTTGGTTTTTTAGATTGAGGTGGGTTGGGTTTGTTTGAGATTTTAGAGTGTGGATTTGATTGGTTTTTAATGGGTTTGTTTTGGTTTTTGAGAATTGGGTGGCTCGGGCTAGTTTAGGTTTTCAAAGTGAAGGAGTAAATCAGTCATTAAAATTTACTTTATTTCAAATTCATGTTACATCAGCAAATTTCAACGGAATCTTTAACGTTGGACTAACGGTTGAACTTTTTAGGGAACCTCGAGGAGGGGAGAGGAGATTTTTGAAAACCAACGGACCAGAGAAAAGATTTCACTATTCTACAAGGACGACATAGGATTTAATCCTTAGAAGAATCTGCTTACGGATGAAAAGGTGCTAAAGTTGAGGGTTCACCATGCTGAGTTGTTGATATTTTTGCTTTGTTTCTTATTTGTATTTTCAAATTTGTAATGTTGATGTTTGAATGAAAAAAAAGTTTTGGTTCTTATGAAATGGGTAAAAAGAAGAGTAATGATGATCTGTTTTTTTTTTGCAAGGACCATTAATTTTGATTTTGTTTTTTTTCTAATAATAACAAAGAGGAAGAAAAATAGAAAAAGAGATGAAGAAGATAAAAAGTAGTGATGGAGAGAGGGCATAATAACTATTATAGCCACGTTGGCATGTATTCCATATGTCATGTCACCAAAGTTGACGTGTCTTATTAGTCTGAGTTGACAGTGTTAACAACCAATGACACAATAGGAGTCTTTTGAAAAATTAGAAACTTTTTGTGTTGGCCCAAATAGCAAACCAAATGGGGGAATGAATTGGTTTTTAAAGATAAAAATCAGATTAATGCCTAATTAATAAAATCGAAATTATTTAAGCAAAGCAACAATATAAGTACAAATAATATAATGTAAAGAGTTTAAGAAAATAGAGAAATAAGATTGAGATTTATAGTGGTTTTGTCACGACCCATTCCCGGGACCGCGACCGGCGTACGAAATGAACCGTCTATGGGAGCCCGGCCCATCCCGCACAAGTCTCATAGTACAGAACTTATACCCAAATATCATATTTAAAGGAATATGAATAACAAATAAAAATATAAAATTTTGTTTATTAAAAACAAATCATACATAGTATTAAGTGCGGAATTTAATTTCAAATTAAATCATTTGAAATATCAAAAACCTAAACAAAACCCACAG
>CAODLS013748456.1:0-19153 GCA_948243855.1 Flueggea neowawraea
TATGTTGCCTGCTTTTGAAGCAAAAGATTCCAAGACTGCGAATAATCACATTGAAGCTTATACATTGCCGAGGTAGTTCTTTGGACTAATTCTCAAATGCTCTGCTTGGAGCTAAAATGAGTATCTATTCACTGTCAAAAAGAAAGAGCATCTATTCATTTTCTTTTCTGATTTAGGTAACTAAGGAATTGGTCAACAGTGGAATCAATGATGTAGATATCGGCATCATTACCCCGTATAATTCTCAGGCAAACCTCATCCGAACTACTGTTAGTGTAGACTCGGTGGAGATAAATACAATTGATAAATACCAGGTTAGGCCAGACGGTATCATGAGGCTGAGTTGATTTGAAGTTCTTTCTGTTACCCTCTATCTTAAAAGTGACCGTTAAATTTATAACTTAAACTGCTGAACCATTTGATTTGAGTTACTCATTTAAAAAGAAGGTTTTATTTTCTTTTTGGTTTTTTATCGGCTCTGTTTATTTGTCCAGGGTAGAGACAAAGACTGCATACTTGTGTCCTTTGTTAGATCCAGTGAGAATCCTAGAAGCTGTAGCTCTTCACTACTTGGAGATTGGCATAGAAATAATGTGTCACTTACGCGTGCTAAGGTAGGCTGTCTGAAATGTCCCTAGTTTAGCTAGTGTTTAGCACTCTAGATGGCGATCAAAATCGGTCAACCTAATTTGGATCAGTTCAACGAATTATTTACTTGAATGTCAGTTGCTGATTAGCCGACGTTTTTATTAACACCGTGTGGAAAGAATTTGGAAAGAACATGATGATCTTTAGTTTGGTGTACAATTTGCAGAAAAAGTTGATAATGGTGGGGTCGCGCAGAACTCTGTCGAATGTGCCGCTACTGAAGCTGCTAGTGGAGAAAGTTGGTGAGCAATCAGGTATTCTGAATGTGTCCAACCAGGATATCAACTACAAAGAGCACAGGCGAGAACTAAAGAGATGCTATCATATCAGATGATATGATTTTCACCTTCACCATTGTAAATCGAAATTTTTGGTAGATTTATATTTCCTCTTTTTCAGTTTGTCACGTATATAAATGTAAGAAAGTAATTGTATCCTTTTCTAAAACATGTGAATAAAAAAGAAAAAAAAAAAGGAAACATTACAGAAGGCTTTTTTCTGTAACTGTTTTTAGCTGCCTCTTTTGTATGACATTGGCATGAATTGGTATCTTTCTTGAAGCACTTCAGGATTCATATGTTTGTAAGGTGTAAAATGTTTCTTTGAAGATCTGAGCAAATATCAACATATGCAAGTTTACTATGGTTTCTTTGCTTGTAATTGTGAATATATTCTGAATAAACTATGCAAGTTATTTAGTTTTTGCTGCCGCCAAGAGTTCTCATTTTCATCCAACATAGATAGAACGCATGATCCTTATTGATTTGTGCTATAGCAAGGCCGTTTACAGCACCGGTTTTATAGGCCGAAATTCTTCGTCTTCTAAACTTGTCCGAAACGCAATATATTGTAAATCACTAGAGTACTCACAAAAATATAATCTATACTATATTAAAAAGCACGAATTTAAAAAATTGAAAGTATATTGTCAAAACTATTCTTAATATTGTCCATAAAAATAACCTGTCACAACCCATTTCTGGAACCATGATCGGCGTAGGAAGTGAATCGTCTATAAGAACCCTGCTCATCTCACACATGCCTCAAAATACAGAAATTCTACCCAAATTCATATTCAAATAAATAATAAAATCAAATAAAGGGTTAAACTTTATTTATTCAAATAAAATATATATAATATTAAGTGCGAAAAATATTTCAAATTAAAAACATTTGAAATGACAGAAACAATAACAAAACCGTAACTAAACCCACAGAAACTCGGTGTGGAGCATCTAACAAATCTACAAACGAGACCCGATTAGAAGAGCTCTCATTGCTAAGCCAAACAACGCCTCACTAAGCTGAAACTATCGATAATCGAAATCACCTGAAAGACAAAATTTAACAAAGACAAAACAAAAAAAGGGGGTCAAACCTAGTGAGGGACGACACTCTAGAACGCCTCATACGTGCTTAACAAAAACTGTTTTGAAAATAATTTGAAAATACCACAAGCAGATATAGTTAACATATATAAATATATATACACGCTACATATGTAATAGCAATTCAAAAACCATTTCGAAATCGTTCGCAATCAAAACAAACAGCATGCATGAATCAAAGTTAATACGTTTTCAAAAACAAAGTCGAACCTTTCCAGAAACATTTGTCCTTTCGGAGTTTCCGAAATAAAACTCTTTTAAGTTGAATCAAAAACTTCAGAACAGAAATCCAAATTCCTTTCAATCTGTTACCGAGAGTTTTCAGAAAAATAAGGTTCAAAACCTTTGTGGCTTTTCTAGAAGTTTCAAAGTCAAATGGTTTGTCACATAGGCATAATAATAATAATAATAATAATAATAATGATAATAATAATAATAATATTAATTTCAAAAACATAATATCGTAGATATTAGAGTCAAAAAAACATATATCACGGATAAGGGACCAAAGCAAACATGATGTGGACTCTGCCACTATTCACAAGTGGGGATGAGATCTCTGCCTCTATCCGTAAACAGATCATGTGCCTGATCGGGGCAACATGACTACCAAAACCCTAGTAGTTGAGTTTAACATGCATTGGTACACCAAAAGCTACGTACCCCATTGCATAGGAATCTCATCTCCAAAACATATACATAATATAATTAAATCCTAAACATCACGGTCATGCGACCGAATATATCAACAACAAAGAGAGATATATAAGATATAACTTATTTATCGAAGTCAAAAAACAAATCACTGATTTCCAAAACAATTTCACAATTCAACTATATATATATATATTTCTTTTTTCAGAAACAAAATTTTTATTTTGAAAGGATGTTCGAAAATCCAGGCAAATACTATTTACAGAAAATGTATCACAGTCCCAAAAATATGGTTCATGGAACAAATCATATAGATCAGAATCAAAACAGAGAGAGAGGATATATACATACATATATATCAGTTTCAAAAAACAAAGTTTGAATATCTATGCACCAAAATCAAATTATTAACTTAACCAATCATTAGATTAGTCCAATTTCAGAATATGTGTTAAACACATCAAAAATAAATATAAAATTCAAAACACAACCTATGTGTCTGAAATTGTCATCCAATCACCTGGATATCCAAGCTGAATGGTCTGGTCACGCATCGCCGGTGACTGGCTAATCCCACTGACCAGAACACGAAATTGAAACAATAACAAAAGCAAAATAAAAAATACGATGCTGGTACTGTGGCTGTAACGAAATACGTGCATATGCATATGCAGACTCAGACACAAAAACAACACTCGAAAATTCATTTTGGTGGAAGATATAACACTCTCAACCCATAAATCGAAATCTATGTAAAATTACGATTTGGTCTCCAAGTTTTGTAAAATTATAATCTAGTCCCTGAGACCTCAAAAATTAATAATCAATCCCCAAATTTTTAGAATTTAAAAATAAATCCTCCAATTTATCAAAATTGCAAAAAAAATCACAATTTTTTCAAAATTACAAATCTAGCAATATATTTTACAAAATTACAGATTTGACCCACTATGCAAAATATCCAGTCCAGTCCCTCAATTTATTCAGAATATATGGGCAACTAAACCTTAGTCTCTATGACAGAAAAATTAATTTCAAAAATACCCTAAATCTTGAACCGAGCAGAACTCGATGTTCGCAATTGTTCCAACTGACTCAAACCAGTCCCAGAAGTTCAAATCTAGCCTCAGTTTCACTCAGTTCCACCTAAAACCGTTTCATTCATTATTTGAATTTTCGGAGTGAAATAGTTCATCAACATACAATCATCAAATCACCAAAATTAAGCTCTATCTAGGTTCATTCAACCTCAATCCGTCATTACCCAACACAAATCAACTTATTTTCAGCCAAAAACACGAAATCCGAACCCTAGAAATCCATTTCGGCCCCAAACAAAACCCACATCGTTCAACAATAAAAATGGAAGAAACAAATGAATCAATCCACTTAAATAAATGTCCTTACCTTGAATGATGGAAAGAAATGAGCAAGAAGTCGAGAGAGTGGAAGAATTACAGGTTTAAAGCTTCCAAGAACAGTGAATGACGAAGTAAGAAGAATAAGAAGAGAGTTTTCAGGTTGTCGAGTCGGCTGGGTTTTAAAAACCCAAACATGAAATGGTGTCGTTTCGCTGCAAGCTGGCCTAGTCACACACGCAGACGATAGGCTTTGTAATATCCCATACTGTTATAGTCGGAATACTGTAGCATTCCACCTAGTTTTGAGGTGATTTGGATGTGAGAATCTTGATTTTTGAGGTTATAATTCGTTTGATAGCGTTCTACGTGTGTTCTGCGTATGTTGGAGAGTCTGGGAGTCATCTACGTACGTAGAGGAATGGTTATGTCACGACCCATTTCTGGACCATGATCGGCGTACGATGTGAACCGTCTATGAGAGTCTGACCTATCTCGCACAAGTCTCAGAGATACAGATACTCTACCAACTGATCCAAACATTTATTTAAAATATTTATAAATGTAAAACGTTTATATCTAAAAGAAAGCGATATATATATATATATATATACATACATAATAGAAAATATAAGTATCCAAAAATATAAAATGTGGAGCTCAGTATCCCAACACTAGCCGGTGTGGAGCTCTAACGACTGAACAAAAGTAGAGTTCGGATGAGGGGCACTCACTACAGACAAGAAATGCCTCACTAGGATCGAGGTACTGAACAAATGCTGAGGGACAGAAGAAAAAGGGGTAAGAATCTCTAGTGAGGAAACGACACTCCAGATCGGCTCCAAGCCTCACAAAAACTATTTTTAAAATCGCTTAAAAATACCGTACACGGATATACGTAGATATCATATAGTATACACAACACATACATAATATCTTTCCAAAAATCGTTTTACAAAAACGTTTGCGTCCAGATCATATAACATGCATTCAAATAGTATCTGAAGTATATATATATTTACCTATATATATTTACTGATTATAATATGGGACCTGATCTGACTCAGTAATAGCAGTGTGGACTCCGCCACTTGACTGCTTAAAGCGTATATCTAGCCGGATATACGGTCACCCCATTACCCCGGTAACTAAGGCCTTGACTAAGCAGTAGTATACCAAAGGCTACAAACCCCATAGCTAGGTGTCCCGTATTTGAATATTATATACGTACAATATTACAGACAAACATGCATATCAGAGTTTTTATTCCTTTTTATACAGAAATACTCTTATATATAAGTACCAATATATATATATATATATATATCTTAGATTTTTAGAGCAAAAATTGGTTATTAATAATCACATAACTCCGATTATTAATTAACTAAATAAGTATTAGTCCGATTTCAGATTATAGCCAGACATACAAAAAAAAATAATATACTGAATTTGAAGACACAACCTATGTGTCTGAAGCTGTCATTTCACTCACCTGATAACATAACTGGAGTCCAGTCAAGCACCACCGGTGTCAGGCTGGTTGTGCGGACAAGCACACGAAGCTGTAACAGATACAACATAACAAATATCAGAATATGGTATTATGGCGATACCAATGCATAATATGCAGATGTAGTCCCTCAAAGTCAGTGAAAATATAATCTGAAAGTGAATCTATCACTTTCGATCCAAAATTCAAAATCTACATAAATTTACAGTTTGTGTAATATCCCTCATGTTCCGATCAATTCTCTGTAGCGTTCCAACCGATTTCGACCAGGACCCTGGTGGAACGTCATTCGATTTTGGATGATCTTAGTTTATCTCCAATCTGATTTTTTCTTACTTTCTTTGGAAAAGTTTGAAGTGATGTGTGGGTGTTTGGAAAATGTTTTTTTTTTTGTAAGGATGGGTGTTGTCGAGCATCGGGAATGTTCCGACCCATGTTTGGAAGCGAAGGAAATCAAAATCGGTTGTCTGAAGCATTGCAACATACGTTACAAGTTGTAGGACGCACGTTGTCTAGAATTTCATTCACAACGTACATTGTGAGAAGACAACACACTTTTTCTGGGAAGGAAGATGATCAACGTACGTCGCATGTTTGTGACGTACGTTATGCTGCTGCGATTTCAAAACAGAAGCCTCTGGATGCATTTTTGACCACGACAACGTGCATTGTACATTTTATGACGTACGTTGTGACACCAAGATGTACGTTGCATGAGACAATAACGTACGTTGCCTTTGTAAATATTGAAACAGTGCGTTTCAATCCGTGGTCATTTTTAAACCCCAAAATCCGACCCCTTTTGTCTGAAAACGCCATTTTTCACTCTCTCTCAATTTTGGATCGATTCTCTCTGCCTCTTACTGCTTCCCTAACGTTCCTAAGCATCTCTAGAGGTAATATTTCAGTTCCAATCACTCATTTGCATCCATTTCATGCCTTTAATTTCTGAAATCATGTTTAGGCCGAAAATGAAATGGGTTTCAAATTTTGGATGTTTCTATTGAAATGGGTCTTGTAGGTTGTTATATTATGATTGTCTGAGGTTAGATTAACATGAATCAAGTATTGAATCAAGAGATTTGACAAGTTATTGACTGAGCTAAGGTTTAGTTCAGATTTGAGCCAATTAATGGTGATTTTGAGTTGTTTTGGAGAAATTAAGTATAGATTCTTGTTTAGGAGACTAATTTGAGTTAATTTGTGTGCCTGAAAATGTTGGGTGTCGGTTGGAACGTGTTTGTGGTGTTTTGGGTATTTTTGAAAATAGTTTTTCTGCCACAGAGACTAATGTGTGATTTTCCTATTATCTTTGAATAAATTTAGGACTAAACTCGATATTTGGCATGTATTAGGTTAGATCGTAATTTTTGAAAAATTAATGGTATATTTGTAATTTTGAGGAAATAAGTTAGATTCATAAATTCGGAGAGTTTGAGAACTCTTTTGAGAATTCTGACTATTTAGAATAGATGTTTGTATATTCTGGAACTTAAAAGACTAGTTTGTAATTTTACAAGACCTGGGGATTAAAATGTAATTTTATAATAGTTCAGGGATCAAATTGTAATTTTACGTAAGATCCAATTTTTTGGGCGGTGAGTGCTAGATCTTCGATCGAAATAGGATTCCCGACGCCAATGGCACTTGAGTCTACATTTGCATTTCATGCAATTTCTGTATTGCCAGAGTCATCGTATTTGATTTGTTTGTAAAATATCTTGTTTCAGCTTGGTTCTGTTTCCGATGCAACCAGCAATCGACCGGTGGTCAGTGATTCAGAGTTTAGAAGCTCAGCATCTAGGTGAGTGAATGACAACTTTAGACACATAGGTTGTGTCTCTTCAACTTATATGTTTTGTTGTGCTATCACCTTAGCATGTAAAATGAAATAATTAAAGGGTTGGAAATCTTAAAAATCTGGCTTATGTGAGGACTTGTCTAATTGGATTTGTTTTTGGAAAATTAATTGGGTTTTTGGAAAGAGCAATGATACTCTATCTTTGAAAGGTTTTGCACTTCCACAGAAGTTGAATTGTTTTGAGAAATAATATAAATTGATTTATATTATGTTTCTTTGGTATAATTTTGAAGTAAGTTTGAAACTTTGTTTTTGATAAACCGTTGTCTGGTATGCATGTTGCTTGTTGCAAATGCTTTCCTTTGTTTTCGAAATAAATAATTTTATTTCGTTTGTTTTTGAAATACTATTTTTTATAGCCCTGAGGGCAATACTACTTTGATTTTGATTTGGATTTTTGGATCCATCATAGGATACAACCTAGAAAGCTATCATGGTGCCTTAGTGGCCGTATATATGACTTTGTGCCTTAGTGGCTACATTTGCCTTAGTTGTTATATATTTGCATTAATGGCTATTCGTTCGCCTTAGTGGCTATACTCGCCTTTGTGGCGCTACTTGCCTTGATGGCAATACTTTTGGGCTATATGCCAAACCCTCAAATTCTGAGTTTTCGGATAAGTTAAAAATATTTTGACTTCTGCTTGAAATACTCCGCAAAGTGAAAATAGGTATTTGTACTTTGCTTTGAAACGTCTAATAACCTACAAGGTTTTTATGAAGGATTTTACCTTACTTTTGTAAGCATGCTGGTTTTGATAAAGTTTGAAAAATATTTTGAAGGATTTTGCTAATACTCTTGATGGTATGAGTGCATGTGTATGCTTTGCCTGTGAATGGTTTCGAAATGGTTTTTGAAACGATACTATGAAATATATATATATATATATTTGGTTATACTTGCATGTGATATTTTTGAACTGTTTTCAAAACAGTCTTGTGAGGCACGTATGACGCAATCTGGAGTGTTATTCCTCACTGGGTTTGACCCTCTTTCTTTGTTTTATCCCTATTTATTCTCATTTTGCAGGTGATTCTTATGGATTGTGAACTTTGACATTTGATGCTTAGTGAGGTCTTCTAACGTTGCAGTTAGTGCCCTTTTGATCAGACCCGCTTGTATGATGTGTTAGATGCTCTACACCGGGTTACTGTGAATTTCGTTATTGTATCTAACATTTCAAATGTTTTTAATTTGAAATATTTTTCGCACTCATTATTATACATTTTTGTTTTATTACATGATGTTTAAACCTTTATTTGATTTTATGAGTTAATCAAACATGATTTTGGGTAGAAGCTTTGTACTTTAAGGCATTTGCGAGATGAGTCGTGCTTCCACAGACGGTTCGCCTTGTATGCCGGTCATGGTCCAAGGGAATGGGTTGTGACAGTTTGGTCCCCAACCAATGTAAAATTATGTTTTAGTCCCCGAAAGTCGACAAATTTCAAAAATGTTCTCAAAGACTACTAGGATTACCAATTAGATCTCCATAAGTCAGAATCTCCAAATTCTTTCCCGAACTCTTAGAAATTGCGAATTAATATCTGAATCGTAAAATTACAAGTCAGTCCCTATGTTTCAGAAATTACAAGTCTAGCCTCAAATTTCTAAAAATTACAAATTTTCCCACGACAAAAAAATATTTACAAAAACACTAAAAATCTGCCCGCGATCGAAAATATTTGCAAAAATGCCAAAATTTCTTTTTGCTCGACACCCAGTAGAATCGAACATACATTATGACTCTAATTGACCCCCTGAACATGAATCCCACCTCAGATTCCACAAATAAACTCAAAATTGTTCCAAAATCACCAAACTCGAACATAACCCTAGTTCTTCCAAAAAGTCACCAATTCTTTTGATTCAAGGCTTGAATCGTGTTCCTTTAACCTTAATATAGTCTAATCCAATAACCCTCAGCAATTACTAACTCCAAATCACAAGAAAATTCGAACCCTAGAGAGATTCGGTCAAAATGCATTCCAAAAATCAATGCATGAAAAATGAGTTAAGGACCAAGAAACGATGTTGAGCTTACCTCAGAAATGGATTAGGAACATTGGGGAAATAAAGAGGAAGAGTTTCAGACCAGTTAAGAGAGATTTAAGTGAGAAAATGATGAAAAAAGTCAAGTTTTGGGCGTTTTAAGAGCTGCAGATCAAGACGCACCGTTTTGACAAATACAAAGGCAACATACGTTATACACAAGAGCAACGTACGTTAGGGCTATGCACAACGTACGTTGTACCTCACAACACATGTTGTTGGACAATTTTCCCGGGGATGCCTTGGTTCAGTTTGTAGAGCGGAAGTGAGTTGGAGTGGAGAGAAAACAACACCTCAATTTATAGTGGTTCGACCAACCATGCCTACGTCCACTACCTAAGTCTTACTTAGGATTTTCACTATCGAAGATTGATTGCGGCTCAATCCAACAAAGTCTTACACCAAGGTTGATTGCGGCTCACACCTTTAAAGCCAACAAGGTTGATTGTGGCTCACCCCTCTAAAGTCTACAAGGTTGATTGCGGCTCACCCCTCTAAAGCCTACAAGGTTGATTGCGGCTCACCCCTCTAAAGTCTACAAGGTTGATTGCGGCTCACCCCTCTAAAGCCTACAAAGTTGATTGCGGCTCACCCCTCTAAAGCCTATAAGGTTGATTGCGGCTCACCCCTCTAAGGTCATTGCAATGTTATTTTCTATATGTTCACAACAAACCTCTCTCACTCTCAAAGTGTTTTACAAAACAGTTACAAAAAATAAAAGCTCTATGCTAGAGTTTGGTTGTATGAAATTGATGCTCTTGATCTTGATTTCTAGCTTGATTTGGTGTTTTGGAGTGAGGGGAATGATGAAAATAATTTGGACTTGAATCCTTATGATCATCAATGTTTTTCTGCCCTTCTTTGATGTATTTATAGTTTCTCCAAGTGATATGACCGTTGGTGGAGATAAAATAGCCGTTGGAGTACGTTTCTGCCCGTTGCAGCTATCTGTGCCAATCTCACGTACGCCACTTCAATCTCACGTACATCATCTGCAAATTCTCCAGCTTACGTACGTTTGTTTCATCTCACGTACGTTGATCATTTTGAGAAAGCTTTGCGTACGTGAACTGATATCTTATGTACGTGAATAACAACACACGTACGTGAACTGATATCTTATGTACGTGAATAACAACACACGTACGTGAACTTATTCTTATGTACGTGAAACATGCTTCAGAGGGTTCCAATGGCTTCTGCTTGTCTTTAGACCCTCTCTCACGTACGTGACACATCTCTGACGTACGTGAAGCACTTACAGTGGCTTGTTTCACAACTTCTAGGTTTCTAACTTGTTTTTCTTCAAGTCAAACGTTTTGCTTATCATCAAAACATAAAAAAGGAACTTAATGTTGATCACCCTTGATCCAACTCATGTTTTGAAGCATCCAGTAGCCACAGATTCGAAGAAAAAATAACTCAAAGTACGTCGTTCCATGGCAACGTACGTTGATCATCCTCGCATCCCAGATAATGTACGTTGTACCTATCTAACACATGTTATACTGGTTTTTTAGATAATGTACGTCTTTCTCACTTGACAACGTACTTTGCACCTAGGTTTAACACACGTTGTTCACTCTCAAGTCATGTACTCGACATTTCACGCTTTCCTATGTGCATCAGACCTCCCTCGAGATTCGATAACACCTAATCCTCAAAAAATAGGTCCAATTATCCTCAAGATCAAATCAGATTTGGTTAGAAAGCTATAGGAATCCTATCCAAAATGGGCGAAATATTACAGATTTTGTGCGTGTAATATCCTGTATTTTTCCCAGATTGAATTTTTCTGGTAGAAAGTTTTTTCTTTGTTAAATGAATTTTTGAGGTTTAATCCTATCCAAAATGGGCAGCATATTACAGGTTCAGGTTCACTTTTGAAGTGCTTAAGCTACCTCTGTCGATGATGTTGGGAATTGTTCCACTCTTATTGACTTATGTGAATGCAGATCGGGTTGGATCTGTCTTTCCGTACCTTAACCCAATGTTTTTGCCAGAGCTTTCATTTTTGCAGTCTGACTCAGTTTGAGTTGTCTTTGTTTTTTCTATATGTTGGGTTAAGTATCAGAACCCAGTATATTTGATTTTTGAAAATCATTTGAGTTTACACCTCCTGACAATTGATCTCCTTAAGCTTTGGGCAAATTTTCTCTGTTGCCTTCTATCTTTGTACGTTCTGGTGTCTCCAGAATCGTTCCATGTTTTGTTGTAATCATCAGTCAAGATCAGATTCAGTATGTTCCTTGTTCTGGTGTCAGTACAAGTTCTTTTGGGATAACTTTCTGATGAGTTGTGCATGAGTATCGATTCCAGTTTTAGGATATTTTTGAAAATATTTTTTTCGTCGTAAGGACTTAGCTGAAAAATTTTGATTTCTGAAATAAATGGAGGACTGGACTGATATTTTACATGGATGGTCAGATTTGTAATTTTGTGAAAATATGTTCTAGAATTGTAATTTTGGGAAATATTGGATATTTTTGTAATTTTGGTAAAGTGGAGGTTTTATTTATAATTTGGGTTATTTGGAGGATTTATTTTTAAATTCTAAAAGTTTTGGGATTAATTATTAATTTTTTGAGGTCTTAGGGACCAAAGTGTAATTTACGAGGTTCAGGGACCAAATTGTGATTTTACATGGATTTTGATTTTCGGACGAGGGTGTTAGATCTTCGACTGAAATGGATTTTCAGTCATAGTTTGAGTGTCCAAATTTGCATATGCGTGTGCACGTGTTTCGGTACAACCACAGTACCAGCATCATATTTCGCTTTTTTGCTGATATAGTTGTCTTTGGTATCGTTGTTCCAGTTTCTTGTTCGTGCCACTAGGACCAGCCACTAGTGGTGCGTGACTGGGTCATTTAGCTTGGATATCCATGTGAGTGGATGACATCTTCAGACACATAGGCTGTGTCTCTCTAACTTATATATTTTTGTTGTGCTACAATCTTAGCATGTAATCTGGATTAATTAAAGAATTGGTAATGTAATACCCCATCCGTTCTGATCAATTCTCTATAATGCTCCGACCAAATTCTGACAAGGTTCTTGATGGAACGTCATTCGACTTCGAATGACCTTAGTTCAATCCCAATTTGAACCTCAAATAATTGAAGTGATGTTTGTGTGCTTGAAGATGTTTGAGAATGATTAAGGTTGTTATTCATGAAAGTTTGGGTGTGGTTAAGTCTCAGGAGTGATGGAATTTATGATTTGAAGTTAAGAACATGTTTGGAAGTGTGCAATGTCAGTATGTGGCTGGAGAAGTGAACAACACACGTTGTCGGATCAAGCAAGACGTATGTTTTCTTGAAAAAAAAAAGCACAACGTACGTTGAGTAAGCACGACGTACATTATCTGGGGTGCAAGGATGATCAACGAAAGATGTGCATCCTATTTATAGGCATATGAGAAGACCTAAATAGGTAGCACTAAAGAACTGAAATTTCACTTCCTTGCGCTCCAAGAATTCAACCTCTTCCTATTTTAGAAGATGTGTGCCGAATTCTTATCCTAGTCACACTAGGATTTGTTTCCTTGTCCTACAATAATAAACGCTTCTTAATTAATTTTGTCACATACAAATTAGGGTTTTTATTTTCCTTGTCAAACAAGAATAAAACTCCTAATCAGTCATGGACTCCTAATAGTAATTGCTTGTGCCGAATTCATCCTTGTCACACAAGGAAAATGATTCCTAAAAAATAGGAAAGAGGAGCCAAATTTCTTCATTCCTTTTTAGGTTTGTATGCCGAATTTTCTCCCTCCAATTTAGGTTAGAAAAGGTCGAAAATCACATGGATTTTATTAATATTATTGGGCTTTTAATTATATGATACATTATCATAAAATAAATTACTCACATGGGTCGAATTGTGTCACACATAATTAAATAATTCTAACTATGATAATTGATGATTCATATTAAAAGCTCATTACATTAATCAACTATGTATTAAATCTTATTTAACACATAAATTATAAAACCCTGAATCATTATTGATTAATCAAATTAATCATTTTAATAATTTAATTACTTCAAAGAGAGAACCTTTGTAACCGATCCATATCTTTATTGTGTGCGATCCTATAGATTCATTCAATGTTGACAATGTGCCTAAAATTAATTTAAAACCCATAAATCATAATTGGTCTCCAGCAAGATATTATGATTACCAAAATTGAAATGAATGTCAATTACGAATCAACATAACTTAATTACAACCTTATACAACCATTTGCCTCTCGATATCAGAATTAGCATAAGGCATGGAACGAGTCACCCTTATTTATGCTAAAACATTTTCTTGGTCTATAAATGATTTTGACTAAATCAAACAAATGATAACACTTATCCCTTTGTTTGGGTGTGGCCACACACTACTCAGTTTCACTAATCAAGTGGCCGGTGATATCTTCTCTCTCTTCGAGAGTGTCAATCCCTTCACTTCACTCCACTCATGTTTCTTACCATGACTCATGGCATACCCAATCATACCCATACTTGTTACTCATTACAAGTAACGTTAGGCATATGTCAAAGTATACGAGAAATTATCCAAAAATCCATAATGATTTCAGGTCGAGAAATTCTAGTATAAGTGTTGTATGAGAAATACTTATGACATTTCAACCATGTAGTATTCTCATAAGCAGATCAATAAAAAACACTGTTATCTAACATGTTCATATATTCTCTGATTCATATCTCATATCCTATGACCAGTAAAACATGATCATCTCACAAAGTACATACTAGTCTTGATTTATTATCACTCCCATGACAATAATCGACTATGAACATTTAGAATAATATTCTTTTATGCTTCAAGGTTTTACTATCTAAATCACATATTTGATAATTTAAGCAGAATCACTATTCATAGATGTTTTATCAAATTAAACATGCACATGAATAATAATGAGATAAAACAATACCTCATAAAATTTATATATAAAATATAATCTGGATACAATGCATTTGGGACTAGGGCTTACACTAACACATATCAGGGTACTTCAGTCCTAAGGTTCAGTTCGGTATATAGACAAAGGAAAATAGGCCAGTAGCTAGATTGGATGTGTTTGCTAGCAGATTTATGTGAAGGTAAACTAAATTAGCCTCAAAAGCAAGTGAGGTTTGTGGATTATTTTGTTTTGCTTTCGTTGAGGCTTTCATTTGATAAGTTTTTGAGGTAGGAGTTGTTTCTGTGATGGTGGTGGCCAGTGGAAGTCGTTTCTATCACTGGAGATCCAATTAGATGGAGGTTTAGGAAGAAACTAAAACAAAGACGGAGAAGACGGAGAAATTCAGATCCTATTGTCGTAATGCGAAGTAGGAAAATGGTTGGGTTGTTCAAAGGACAGATAGAAGTGTAGATTGTAAATTCTATTGATTTAGGAATGTTTGGTTTTGATTGTAAATTGTGATTTTTAGTTTTATTTCTTTTGATTTCAGTCTGTTTAATTGTACCTTCATGTTAATTTTATGTTTGATTTTGATATTGTTCTTGAAAATCAGTGGAAATCAGTGAGATTTTTGTCGATTGAATGGATATTTGTTTGTTTTGTTGAAAACCAAATGGAACCATTTTGGTCTAAAATTTTTTTAGATTGTTATGTTGAATGCAGAGAGAGATTAGAGAGAAACCGCGAGAGAACTTAAGAACCGTTTGGTTCGCAGAATAGAATGATATGAAATATATTTACTATTTCATGTTGAATAGAATTGTAATTACATGTAGGGATATCCCTGGGTAAGGTATACTAATATTCTTATCCGTACCCGTAGCTTAGATCTTATACACATATCCTACCTGTACCTGTGAGGATAACAAAAATTACTATCTGTAACTTACCCCCAGGGTATTTGCTTACCCATAAGGTAGCTATTTACTCATGTCATAAATTTAGTTAATTAACTTAAAAAATAATATATCACTAATTTAAAATAAATGATTAAAAAAATATACGAAACAATATGAAATACTATATTCACACAACATAATATAAAAATTATAATATGCAACTAAATGTTTTTAATGAAATAGTAATGTGATAAGTTATCACTTAAAGAATAATTTATACAAAAATTATAGTTCAAAATACTATACAATAATAAAATAGTAATATGATAAGTTATCACTTGAAGGTTATTAGGTTATAAATATAAAATATTTCATATTTATCTATGTTGTTGGCTTATTTTTAATTTACAATTTGTTCTTTAATCAATACAATTTATATTTTAAATAATTTATCATATACGGTTGACTAAATATATAACTTGTATTTATATGTAGGATCATAACACAAACTAAATATCATGAACATTAATTTATAAATTCTATAACTAATTTGTTACAACAAATTTCTTAAAAACTTATTTTCGTCTGTTAATTCTATGCTAAAAATCACTTTAAAACCAAATGATGTTGGTATAAATGACTAATGAGATATTGTTAATCGTATCATATCATGTATATAACCAATAAAGTATTTTTGTAATCAAATTTTAATTTTTTTTATGTCAATACTATATAAATGAGTTTTACATACAAAAATTTTGCCCGAGAATCTGTGTGTGCACACGAACACACATGCGTGTACGTGTTATATATTGCGGGTACGGGTAACAAACATGAGTACGAATATTAACCAATGGGTAGGATACGGGTACGGATAAAATATTTCTATATCCATATCCTACCAATACTCGCACAGTAAAATGCTAGTATTACTAGTACCGGTACGCATACTCAGTTAAAACAGGTAATACCAGTATTAACTGGATAACAGATAAAATCGTACCTATCGGGTAGAATATAAATTGTCATCTCTAATTCCATGGAATAACAATTATATTTTATTATTTGATTGATAGAATAAAATAACAATTCTATTCTATTCTTTTGTTTAGTTAAATATAATATTGTAAGAAATACAATATAAATTATTTAACAAAATTATTTTGTCCTTGACTTTTCAAATATAGTTAAATAATGTGCTTTTGGCATTTTATTTAAATAATTATGTAAACAATATAAGAATAAAATATAATAAATAAATACTAAACAAAGCAACTTAATACGTGATAAACAAAACAATTTATTAAAATATAATGAAATTGTTAAATGACAAATGTTTAAAATATCATTTAATTCTAAAACTATATAAAAAAATCCAACTACATCAATTCTTAGTTTAACGAATTCTAGAACTCAAAAGATTTCTTTCTCTCCATTCATTATACATTTTGCTTGCTAAGTTATCACGAAAATCATTCCAAGCAGCTGATGACACGATAACATCGATTGACTCATTATTTTCTTGATCATCATCAATAACATCTTCCTGTTAATGCTCCATTGGATCAATTTTATGATGCACACAGATGAAATTGTGAAGTAAACAAGCAATTATAATTCTATTATGATTTTTGATTGCATAAAAAGATGGACTTCAAAATACACCTCATCGTGACTTAAGCAAACCCCAACAAATCTCAATGACATTTTGAGCAAATGCATGCTTCATATTAAAGTACTCTTTGGGAGTTTTAGGCCATCTACCTTGGCGCTACTCATAATATCTTTGCCCTCTAAAAAGTGCAAGAAATCCCTCAGGCATTTGCATATCCACCATCAATTAAGTAGTAACAACTTATATCAAATCCTTTAAATTGATAAAAAGTAACCAACTTGGTTGAAAAATAGTGAACGAAATTTTATGAAAGCAAGACAAATAGATATTAAAAAATATTACCTCGAAAGAGGTAGCCTAGCAGACGGGTGCTCTCCCCAGTTTGCTGAGGTCTTGGGTTCGAGCTCCAATAAGAGGAGCGACTTATGAATTCAGTACCATTAGACTTGGCTCAGCATTAGAGCTGGGTAGATGGGCTCAATCCTCTGCTAGCCCTCTTTGGGTGCTCCGGTGACAAAACTCGACTACTTTACTGAGTTCAACTATGACTCTTTGAACATTCCAGAACGAGGAATAATGCATGCATGATTATGCACGACAGGAGTACGCTACTACTAGTCGCCTCCAACTCCACTTTTATAAGAAAAGATATTAAAAAATATTAAAATTTATAATTGAGGAGAGTAACAACAATAATAATGCTAAAATTACCTTAGGGTACAGTAAATCCATGTCTAGAAGACATTGTTATCATTAAAAACCAACTCACAATACAACACATTTGTAACCAAAGAGTCCACATAACAACCATTCTCCTTCTTCTTTCTCTAATTGAAACCAAACTTAATCGAGCCATCACTACATAAGAAAAAAATCAAAATACTTATTAGGAATTTGTATAATTAAAGTTATACAAAGCTAATGCTAGAACTATGAAAACTCAAACCAAATTCATCACAAACTTATTTTGCGTATTTTAGTTGCTCAAGCAATCATGCTAACGAAACAATTAAATCACACATCCCATTGACTCACAAATCAACAAAGCTAGAACCTTGAAAGTTTCATAAATGAATCATTAAAGCATGAACAAGAACCAAATATTCATCTTTCTACTATAGTCATCATAAAATCTTTCTCAAACCTCATTCTTTAAGTTAATCCAAAATGAAATTCGATGGAAACACTAAATTAATTGAAAAAAAAACTAGAAGCAATTATGAACAAAAACTACAATTTAATCAAGACAATATATAAACAAGTACGATAATTCAACTGAAAATTCAGATCAAGTAGATTAATTCACCTTTAGCGGGAACAAAAACGATACTACTCCCCTGACTAAAATTAACCCCTGATTAAAATTATTTTATAATATTGAAAAAGAAAACAGAAAATACCTTTCAGACTGAAGTGGTTAAACTGGAGATGAGAAAATTTGTGGTATTAATTCTGTGGAGGAATTGCAAATTATATCATTCTCAATAGAATCATTTCCAAGTTTATCAAATTCCAAGATCGAATACAAGAAAATAAATTCTGGAACTCACATGGAAAAAAATCAGAACTGCAAATAAATTCAACAATTCCAAACAAAAGACATCATCTATCTCCTGTGATCAGGGCGACCAAATGGTTAACTAGTGGAATTCTGAACAAGATAACAAGAGACATAAATGAATATATAATTCTAATCATATGCATCACTCATTCTTTCTTCTCTCATTCTAAACAAAAGACATCATCTATCTCCTGTTCTGCTTGTTGTTTGCTTCACTAAATATTTCCCACTAGCTAGTCAATTAGAACCTTAAATTCTTCCCTAGAAACAAAATGAAAATATCTTCCATAAACTTACACAAACTAAACAGCCCAAATTCGAATCGTCAAGTACCATCCTGCCTAGCTCTTTTAATTGGTGGAGATCACCATATTAATCCCTGTTTGGTTACTGATCATTTACCCCATTCACTATTGCCAGTCAAGAGTAGCGAAACACATCTCAATTGCTCCAGATTTACCAACACGAAATCAACAAAACTTATAAATGCAGAAAGCAATGTCATGAACTAGGGTCATCAAGAAGTAGTAAATGGCACAATAAGACCTAAAGCAGTCAATACGGCTGTCTAATATCGGCCCTATCAACTAAAGTCAACTACACACTTATTTGATATCTTTAAAAAAACTTACTTGATAAACAGAAAATATCTTTTATAATATTGAAAAACAAACAGAGAATGTTTC
>CAODLS013750334.1:0-10715 GCA_948243855.1 Flueggea neowawraea
CAACGCCATGGTCCCCAGCCCCCGGCCTTGAATCATTCCTCTACGTTCATATTACTTTGAACATTACAAAAACGAGCATCATCCTCAAATAAAGAAAGGTAAATTCAAGAAAATGGATTCCAAAAGTTGTTGCCTCTCAGGTTTGGCGTTTTGTAAGAAACTGATAGGTAACACAAGCAAAGTGGACAAGAATGACGAAATAAATGAACAGTCATGTTGCCATTTTTGTCCACATTTTCCCTATACCTCCACAACGTAACTCTTTTTTTTCTTTCACATAAGGAAGCATGCAATCTTATTCACAAATTATCAAATACTTGGGTGTCTTTGTGCTTTCGGTTTCATGTCAGTCCTGAGTCTATAAAAACCACAAACTTACTCACTGTTGCAGCACTCACAATTCACAATACTTCTTAGTCCAACAATAGTGTCAAGTGAGAGTATTCTGCTTCGCATCTACTCTCATGCTTCAATATTAAAAAAACAAAAGAAGAACTTCACATGCACTCTCACTTGACACTATTGTGGGATCAAGGAGCAGAAGAACTCCAGCAAAAACAAAAATCAAGGAGCAGCAAAACACATTTTATTTTTATTATATTTAGAGGCACTTCCCTCAAGTTATTTAGTGATGAAAAGCTTAGTAATTTATCATGCCTGGTAGTTAACATATTAAAGAGAGAGACAAGAAAGAAGGTTCTTTTGATGATTTTGGAAATGGTTTACCACAATTTTTTAGCATAATGTCTTACTCTTTTTATAATTCTAGTTTACTCTTAATCGTTTTTTATAATTCATTTTATTTGCATTCACAAATAGTCGAACTCTCGGTCCCTAGTGCGAAACAACCTTAATACCATTGAGCTATAAGCGAATTGGTGTTTTAGTCTTAATTTTGTAATAATATAAATAATGTAAAAATGGTGTTACAACTTGTTACAGTCCTAACATTGTGTAACTTATTTTCTAAAATAATATTCATCCTACTTATTTAATTTTATTTTTGAGCATTTATTTTTGAGTGTGACTATGCATGTATTACTCCCTACTGCAGAATATTTGAAGAACCATGACTAAACTCGGTGAGATGGCCGAGTCTCATCACCGTAGCATCACATCGGCGACTAACAGCCTAAGAGATTATCCACCAAACTCTATTACTAACCCATGTCCGCTTCTAATTAAAACACTTCCTCTAAAACTCGAACTAGAGCCTGCGAACTTGAGACTTGAACTGTTAGGTTATCCCCGAGTGGTTAAATAGTATTTTCTTAAGTTAGACATTAGTGATTAGTCTAATCTAAGTAGAGTCCATACTACAAAGTGATTGCCAAAAAGAGAAAAAACAGTCCATGCTACAAATTAGTTTTGTCTTGGACTTTTGAAAGCTACGATACTGTTAGAGATTTAACGGCTAGTTGGCGTTACAGAAAAGAAACGAAGAAAGTAATGAAAGAAGAAGGAGAAGAGAATGGGAGTATGGTGATAGAGATTCCAGTTGGAGAGGCGTTCGATTTAGAGAAAGCAGTTTGAGGCGATGGCCTTTTCATGATGTCTCCCAATCAATGGGACCCACTTTCTTGTACGTTCTCTCGCCCCCTGCGTCTTCAACATTCTTCTTCTTCTGTGTGCGTCTCAATCTACCAACAAGCTGACATCCCTCGTTCTCTCTGCGTGCGCGTGCATGGGACTCGCTGCCTCTCCCTTGAAGAGAAGCAATGGGTGGTGAGGCAAGTTGTGAGGATGCTGAGGTTGTCGGAGATGGGCGACCGGAATGCCACACTGTTTCAAGAGATGGCAGAGAGTAATTAGATGATGAGAGGTTTGGGTGGGACAGTGTTTCGGTCTCCCTCTTTGTTTGAGGACATGGTCAAGTGCATTCTTCTTTGTAATTGCAAGTTAAGTTACTCAATTTTTTTTATTGCCTATAATCTGTTCGATACAATGTCTCTCTGAGGTTATTTCAGAGCATCATCTCGTCCATTTTCTTGCAGATGGACGAGAACCTTGAGTATGGCCACAGCACTTTGCGAACTTCAGCTGGAATTGCAATCTCAGGGTGACATCGGTGATATTATTCCTAAGACACCCACTCCAAAAGAGTCCAGCAAAAAGCTTAGATTTTCTGATGATTCGACCCCTATTGACTCTAAAGCTCGCAACTTTGAAGAGGAATATCAACTGGGATCCGGTAAATTACATGAAATTAACTCTGCGCTTAAAAAATGTACACAAAATGCTGGCGGGAAAAGAATTGGGAATTTTCCGAGTCCGGAAGAGCTGGCAAAACTCGATGAAAGACATCTGGCGAAGCGGTGCAATCTGAGATACAGAGCGATTCGAATATTGAAACTTGCTCAGGGTGTTGTCGAAGGGAGAATTTCACTGGAAGAACTTGAGCAAGTTGGGGAAGTAGCATGCTTGTCAAGCTATGATAAGCTGGCAGATCTGCTGCGACAAATTGATGGATTTGGTCCTTTTACATGCGCCAATGTGCTTATGTGCATGGGGTATTACCATGTCATTCCGACTGATTCAGAAACAATCAGGCATCTCAAACAGCTATGTATCCTTTGCTTGCTGTTGAAGATTTGTTTCAATGTCCGGGTCTAATCGTGTTAATTGTGAAATTAGATTCATTCCAGAAATTCTACAAATCGAACAATTCAAAAAGTTGTGGAGGACATCTACGGGAAATATGCACCATTTCAGTTCTTGGTATACTGGTATTTGATATCACAACCCTCAATTTTTTCAATTTATTGGGTGATTCTCTACTTTGCTTGATGCAGAATAGGATCCTGACTTTGATTTGTGTGGTGAGCAGGGCAGAGCTTTGGTACTTCTATCACCAGAGGTTTGGGAAGCTAAGTGAAATGAGCTGCTCGGATTATAAACTTATTACTGCAAGTAATATGAGAAACAAACAAGCTCGCGAAAGCAAGAGTAGGACTAAAGCATAGCTTGAATGAAAACGAGATTGAAATGTTAATTTATTTCCAGTACTACGTTGCTGCTTTGACGAGTTTTATCTTTTATGTCTGTATAACCATGGTTGCAAGCGGCGACTTTTTCTTTACTAGGATACAATATTCCATAATTAGGAGATAAAAATGTTATTAAATAATATTATTAATGTACAATATTGTTAATTATGGTTTGTTGAGCTTTAATACGTAAAGGTTGTAAAGAAAAATATATTTTTCTTGAACACTGCACGATTTCAAGTTTCTTCTCCCTTATTAGGTTCAAATCCATGACTTCAAGACATGGGAGGGATCAAGTTTAATTCTTTTTTTGCTGAAATCTATTATGAATGAGGGAATCACTTTAGAGAACTTTTTTGCGAATTAAGATGTAAACGTCAAAGGCTGACGGGAGAAAGCCAATGACGGGTGATGAGCAAGTGACACATTTGGGATTATTTAATAGGGGTTTACAGAGAGCAAGGATTGCAGCTCTCTTGAGGGCTTGGTTGCCGCCGCCATCTCATTGGAATTCCCGAGTTTCTTGTCCTGGGAGCAACTGACATCAACAAGAATGGGAGTGAGAGTTTTACCAACTCAACCAACTCATTTGGTATGTGAAAAAAAATTATCCTTTCAATAATCTTCCAGCTGTGTGTTCTGTATATTACTTTCAGGTGAAGAAACATCATATAAGGAGTGGAAACCAAGGGTGAAATTGCTAAATTTCTGTTTGTCCTGTTGGGAGCTTTGGACATGTTTACTTCTACCTTAACTCGTTCACAGTCAACTTCCCTAGTTCTTGTTCAGCTCCTTTAACGGCAATGATTGAACATGGCTTCATTAATCAGTAGGTTGAAAAAGATGAAAACTGAGAATAAACCACAGTTCACAGATCATTTCATAAGACAAAACGTGTCAAAATTTGACTTTTACATCTCACTTCTATCCCCAAAAAGAGGGAAAAAAAAACAGCTGAAGACAATCAGCAAAGAAGAAACGGACAACGATAATGTGAGACAATACAGCTTATCATGCTCACAAAAATTGGGAACCATTCAAGTGGTTATGCTAAATTAACCCCCACCGAGAATGAGTTACTTAAAATACAACAAACGGCTATCCTAACCTTGCTCAAAATGCGTATTATACAGAATTGTCGCAGAACACTTCCTAAGTTGCCATGGATTGAAGTTTCATCTGCACTTCAAGATACAAGGCCTCAAGATCCTTGAATTCTTTTGTGTCCGAAAAACTTTCAGCCTGGGATTTAGGCACAACAAACTCCATTCTTAAGAATCAAATATTAGCTAATAGCATTATCCAGATATCCATGCTTAAAATACGTCAAGCATTCATGTCTAAATCACTTCAACAGGCAAGAGTATAGTTTACCTGTTTAATTATGTTTCGGAGATCCATCTGGGCGCTCGATAATTCACGACGGCCACCAGTAGAGGAAAATATTTCCATATATACCTTACATAACTCCAATGATGCTTGAGCATATTTTTTAAATCGATCTTTATCTTTCCACAAGTCAATAACTTCAACCAAGAAAGAAATTCAAAATTATAAGTTATGCAATAACTTATAATTCATTTAGTTGATAACATGTTCATACCTGATTCAGAACCTTCCCCAACAACTCCACAACTCCTACAACTGCTCAGTCTCCCGTGACCTTTCAACCCCTAATTGGGACTCATCTAGAAAAATCATCATCAGAAACCATCATCATTATAAAAACTATTGGGAAAATCATGATCACCCATAACATTCATATAATATTCACCTGAAACCTTCTGTTCCATTTCTCTAATAATTCGCTCCAACAGTTCAGCATCAGTTTTTTTTGCCACCGGTCAAACGCAACACCATCTGTATAGCTTCTAATGCCTGCACATAATGAAGAGCGAGAAGTGAGTATGCAATTGAAATTGTATCCAATTCTACAACTCACATTCTCAGCACTGCAGTCTTTGACTGTCTACCATATAACCACAATCCGAAACAAGTGAAAGATTTACATTAGGAACATCCAATTCCAAAAGCATGTTTTGTATTTGAAAAGGATTTCAAATATATTATCCGTGCTACGGAAATTCTTTAAGGCAGTTGCATGATACTAATGCAAGCAAGTATTACTTTTCCCGCATTGTTTCACTTTGAAGAGCAAAAGAGGAATCATTAAGTCAATATGGATAACTGACAGCGTAATGAAAGAATCAAATTTATATAGGATCAACAACTTCATGAATATCCCATACAAATATACACAATAACCTCAACATACAATCTCATCATAACCACTATAACTTCTTCAACACTACCTGAAAAATATTGCCTACATCCATGGCAACATGGCTGTAGTTTTCCCACATTTGCCAGCTGTCTCGTCTGTCATGAAGATGTGTTAGTTATGCAAAAAGCATGTGCCTATCTGTATATTTTAATCTACAAACGGCAAATAAGATGCATTTTCCTAAAAAGTGTTGCATACTTGAACTTCAGGGCCTCCTTGAATGCAATAAAAGCCTCTTTACTCTTCCTCTTGACCATATGCCTGCATTATTGATAAACTATATCAAAATCTAGAAAGCAAGCGATAATTTTAGTGGAGAGCCACATAGTGCTTCAAGTATAATTGCATCAATTTGAATTATATTTGTTCAGATTGTGAAATGTACACAACAAAATCCAAAAGATGTTTTGAGATATATATGTTTAACATAGCCAACTATGTCTCTCAAATATTTACCAAAGTAGAAATCATTATAATCTCCATATTTCATCAAATAATCAACCCATTTAAGTTAATCCATCAAGAAAAATTAATTCTTTGCAAATGAATAACCAGAGGCATCCTAATCTAATTTTGAACTCAATTCTTTTGAAAACAGCCCACAGCATCCTGAGGCAAGTGCAAAAATGTCAATGGTTTACCAAATTACTTTTTTAAAATTATTCAATTAGCCACCAATTCTTCCTGATAATATTAAGCTATTACTGAATACTTTGTAAAGTGCTGAATGAAATAAACAAATACCCCCAACACACATGCGTCCACACCCACACATCTTATTACAATAATGATTGAATGATTAAAAAACATATATGATCTATTGAGAATGAAAATTTTACATCAGACTCTATATATATATATAGTAGACTTCATTTGTATTACAAAACGCACAGTACTATTTTGCTAGTAAAACACAGAAACAAAAAACAGAATGATGAAAGAACACTTACAAACAAGCAATATTGTTCCAAGCCTCTCCATTTTCTGGATCAAGTTCAACAGCTCGAGTAAACCCATCCAAAGCCTTGTCAATATCTCTAGCCTGTATCATGGTAAAAGATGTTTTTCCCAGCCCAATGATAGAAAAGAACATATGCAAAAACAGTTCAATTATTAAAAGCATAAGTGTTACCTTCAATGCAGCAGCACCAAGAGCAAACCATCCATCTCTATACAAAGAATGTAAAGCCATTGCAGACTCCCTGTGAGATAACAAAGGGTAATTCATAGCTAGTCAACTTAAAATAGAAGGATAACTGAATACACCTTATAAGAAGAAAAAATAAACAATACCAGAGATGTTTAGATTCCTCATAGTCTCCTCTATTAAATGCGCTACGAGCAAGAGAACTCTGTGGTACACAAATGCAACATTTCAATATATATACCAACTTTAAAACATAGAAATATCTGATGACCATTTAATGCAGGGAGTTAAATCACCTTCGCTCGGGCAGACCTATTATTTGACACTTAGGGCTTTTTGATAGTAGCTATCATTATTTGTAGCATCGCCTAACATGCACCTATACAAAGTCAAAAAGGGTAGTGAACAAGCCATGATACGAGAGATGGGAGCAAAGATGCTTATAAGTTTCATCAGTTTTACATAACTAGAGTTGAGAGCCACGCTTACGCATGGCTATACATGAGTTGTAGATATTTAGGACAAACTGTTGCCATGAAGAAGACTTCTTTGTTATCAATATGCATTTGCTACATTCATTTGTAACCACAATATCTAATAATTATCAAGGTAAATTTTTTTTCAAAAGCTTCACTATTCAGAATGTCATTTGTACAATGAACACAATTGATTGGAAAATTTTTTTGAATAACTTCTATCAACTCAACCTAAAATACTAGTTCAATAAAGCCTAGTAGTCCAGAAAAATCACAATCATCCAATCCAAGCAGAGAAACAAATAGTAAGGAACCTAATTGGAACGAGTAAGCAAAAAAGTCAATTGAACTGAGGAATTACACTGATCCAACCTGGTTTCATTTGCTAGGATTGATTATAATGGAGTATTTGATCGTTTCAGATTTTTGGAACTAGAAATATATCTCTTTCAATTCCATTCAACTTTCAATGTTTTTAAAGCCAATGATTAAATATGATATGATTACTAGACAACCAGAAATGAAAAATCTAGAAATAAATGCAGAAACAATGTGTTTGAAGATGAATGAGAAGAAAATTGAAGGAAAAAGAAAAGAACAGAACAACATACCATATTTTTGGGTCATTGGGCATTTCAGTTATTCGTTTCCTGATGAGTTCAACAGCTTCTGCCTTCTTCCCCAACAAACTTTTTTTTTTGTTTTTTGCAATTACGAGATTTCAGTTTTCCATTAGAATGACAAATCACAAAAATAAAAGTAAAAGCAATCGATAAAGAGAGGGCAGAAATTTAATGATGAGGCAATGAGTTATCTTCTTACCAGGTGCAATATATCAAATTGTCCCACAACTCCAAAGCTTTGAAGATTTTAATTGCCTCTCCTATTACACCACAACTTACTAACAGTTCACCATATTCCCTGAATCAAAAAAAAAAAAGGAAAAGATTAATGCATTTTCTCTTAAAAGTATCTGACAGCAAAGCTCCCTTTTTGCAGATGCAAACGCGACACCCACACTTAAAATGACATAAAATAATCACAAGTAATGGAAAAAAAAACAAACCCAAAGGCGAAAATATTGCATCAATCAGAGAGAAAGAGATAATTTTACTTCTTCAGGGAAGAAATGCTGGGCGTATAAACTACAAAACAAATAGGAATCCTTTGTGCAACTCCAGGAGAAGGCTTATCAACACCCTCAACCTGCAAAAATGAAAGCAAATCAATACCCATCAAGAAAGTGCCAAAACAGAAATCCACTCTTCTTACACAAAAATATGAAGATGAAAAGATACACACACCCCTTCAATTGCATTCCAAATGCAATTTAAGAAAGACTATTATCATAATTCTGCCAATACATAAAGACTATTATCATAATTCTGCCAATACGTATCACAAAAATGAAAGCATTCCATCAAAAAATCAATTGCATGGACAGCTTAACCCCCAATACCGCAGGTACAGGAAAAAAGATGAAAAGCTGATAATTCTAAGCTTCATAACTCTCAAGCTTAACAAGTAGTTTATTGCATATTTGCTAATTAATGCTAGAACATTATCATACCACACCGAAAGAAAGCAAAATCTTCTTTATCTTCTGAAATAATCTTGATATACAATTCAACAGGTTAGAAGGGGTATAAGCAGCTTTAAGGACATCGTCAAATGTTACCTTTCCTACCAGGAAAGGAACATGAACAAGCATATTCAAAACTCTGGATTCAGCTCAAACCAGTGAAGCAGGAATTTTATATAATACTGTCACCAGAATTTTTTCCCAAAAATAGGGCCTAAATAATAAAAATATGCCAGAAATTTGCATAGTATCAGTATCAGAAAAATTCCTAAGCATAATTTAAGGAAGTTCCCCTGCCCAATATTTACTAAAACTTAGTGTATTTCCTGTGCTCAAGAAACTTTTTTATTTTAAATCAAACATACCATTTTTCCAAATGGGTAAAACCACCAGAAGTTACTAATAAAAAAGCAAAAGAAAATTTGACAGATCTCCTAGGCTCAAGAAACAAATAATATCGTAACATGATGAGGACCAAAAATCTAGCAAGGGAAGCGAAATTCTCCGCGTACCAAATTATCCATCATTTCTAAAGCACATGCCTTCGTGTGACTGCGTGTAGACTCCCATCGAATCCTTAAGAGGTTACAGAAACATTTCAGCTATAAAAGAGAAAGAAAAAAAGATAAAAAGACACATTAATAGGAGCATAAGATATTACAAAGGAATCTAATGCTTAGAAAGTGACAAATCAGGCAACGACAATGATACGCATTCATAGATGGGATTCTTGTGGAGTATTTTGACATTTTACTTTGTAATCTGTCAATGCTCAAAATACTTAAGCTCATACCATATAATTTCTTAAGTATGCTTGAAACTTGAAATATGGAATATTGCTGGCATGAGCGTATTACTCTATATTTCTTCAATGCATAGTTACACATAAATATAGTGTAGTGCTACATCTAGACTGAGAAACAAAAGCTATATAGGGTAATTTAGAGGATAAATCCTAGCTGATTTCTAGGTCAATAATCTTCTGTTGACTTCCCTAATATGTAGTTTCCAACACCTACCAAACAATCTTCTTTCTGAAGTTCGTGATGATGTGAAGATGCCCTTTTGTTTACCAAATTGGATGAAAGAAAGTCGAAAATGTCCTAGTCACTCAAGAAACAAGCATAACAAACATGCCCAATTTCCCAATGAAATTCATCCTAAAATACATGTCAAAGGAACTCACCACAAAATGGAATCCACAGTAGAGATAAAACGCCAAAGAGTTACTTTCCTAGTATTAGATGGCTAATAAACATAACACTCAATAGACAAATCCACTGCAGAGATAGAAATTAAGACTTGGTTAGATAATGGAATGTTTTTCCTCAAATATAACAAAGATTTCAACAGCAAATTATCATTTGCAATTCATGGCGATATTTGTATAGGTAACTAGAAAAAGGAGGGTAACAAAACGACAACACCACCCTAAAAAGCAATAGTACATATTTTCTTGGACCAGAATGAAACCATCAAAATGCTCATTAACCAGGAAATACAAAACTGACATTGACTGTAGAAAAAGAAATAACGAGGGTAAACAAAGAACTATTATTTCTGATAGGACAACTAAATTTTTCTCAACTGATTGGATTTTCTAAATCCTAAAACTCTTGTTCATAAACTAAAGAATCTTCTAAATCCTCAATAGTAACCCATTGCTCTCATAGGCGGTGGTGCATGATAGATAGTATGGAACTGGTGAATAAAATGAAAATCCCACAGAAGAGACACCTCCCACCATATAAAATATATATTAGAAAAAACCTAGAATCTTCACATGTAGATATCCACGAATATGAAAGCCAAGCAAGTGCAGATAATCCATAAAGACATCACAGGGTATGGAACAAAAACAAAAGAGTTAGTTATGTATGAACCCCCATGAACATATGTCACTCCTGATTTCATTAGAGCAGGGAGCCCCCACCTCAAAAAAAATGTTCTTGTTTGATTTAGCGATTATGGTGGTTGCAATGTGAGCAATTTGAATTTAAAAAAAAAAGCTAAAAATTTTGTATCTACTGAAAAGTAGATAAAGCATATATTTCTTTCCTTTTTTTTTTTCAGTCTGAGCTAGTTATATATGAAAAAACCTCAAATCGTGAACATGTGAAACTGCCATGTTACTAGACTAAATAATCCAATATGTTGCTTTCCTACATTTCCATGAAAATGCAATACACAATCCCCTTCAATCCTAGGAGAGAAGAACAAAATTTAACAAAAGTAAAAA
>CAODLS013750588.1:0-21014 GCA_948243855.1 Flueggea neowawraea
TATTTTGTGAGCTTTAGAATAGAGATTCTAAAAGGGTGCTAGTACACTCCACCAAATCCAAGAAAGGTTTGTTTGTGTGGACACCTCTAGATACGTTTGCGCTAAGGCGACGTGAGAAACAAAGGGTGGTTCAGGTTTTAATACTAAAAGCTACACCAATATCTCACACGGACAAACTTTAGAGCATTGGATCTACGATATAAGTTCTAACCCTAATCATATATGTTGATGTGCATGGGTCCTTGGGGGAATTCAAGGCTTAATTTTTTTTTCTGTTGCACTGATTAAATATGAATGTCATAAACGAGCCGTGAATTCTAACAGTTATTTTTAACATGCATGTGTGCATGCTAGTTTCTGTGTCTGCGAACGATTTCGAAATGGTTTCAAAAAACCAATAACCTATATAACATGTATATATATGTATACTTATCTATACCTGCATGTATTATTTTCAAACTGATTTCAAAACGGTCTTTATGAGGCATGTATGAGGCATTCTGGAGTTTCATTCCTCACTGGGTTCTTACCCCCCTTTTATTTCTTTGTCTATTTTTTATTGTTATCTCCCAGGTACATAGTTTTTGTCACCTTGAACTCCAGTGAGGCGTCTTTGGTTAGTTATGCCCTTTTATTTGGGCTCTTCTATTTTGATGTTAGAGCTCCACACAGGATGTTGTCGGATTACTGGGTTGTCATTTTGTATTTTGGATACTTAGTATATTTTTATATAATTTTATAGATTATTTTGATATAATTACCAACTTATTTTCATATATCAATTATGATTATATTTCATATGCTTTTGGCTAATAAACATTTTATTAAATGTTTAATAACGGAATATGTTGGGTAGTATGTTTTTTTTCTTTGATGCTTGTGCGAGACGAGCCGGACTCTCTTAGATGATTCGCTCCGTACGCCGATCATGATCCAAAAACGAGTCGTGACATATGAATATTGAGCAAATGTGAGCACAAGAAATCTTAATGATGTTATAAGTTGATAGCAAGTTGTTGTTCACCTTTTTCTAAAGTTTCTTAGATGTATTTAGACATTTCCAAGTCGATATGACCGTTGGAGGATTAATTGTAGCATTTGTAAGATGGAGCAGCCCTACATTTAATGCTCTGATACAATGCTCAACTCGAATTGGCCTTCTTTGTCACTCGAGTTATCCAGATGAACAATACAGGGCTTATGGAACTTTTTACCCAAGTAAGCCTTACAACTAACTTGCGTTATTCAATCAAACATGAAGCTTGGATGAAATGGCTAACTCAAGTAACAAGTTGGCTTACTTGAGTAATCATTTGGAGACAACTTGACTATACCTATGGCTGACATGATCATTGTTTAAATGTCGAGGGTTGGTGTTCCTGACGGTCATATTCATGGTACCTAACAACTCGAGTTATGCATGTCTTTACTCGAGTTGGAGCATTTGAATCGTGCCTTAGGATAAACCTCTTACTCGAGTTGTGTGGCCTTTTGGAAACTCGAGTTATGTTTTTATGGAACTCGAGTTGAATTTTCATGTTTGATGATATGTGTTTTTCTAAACACTTTGTTTCATCTGGGCAGCTTGTTTACTCGAGTTAGGCTTTAAGGTTACTTGAATTAGGATTAAATGAACATGCTTAAATGCTTAAGCATCAAATTTAATTTTCCTCATCATCAAAACAAAAAGGGATCCAAATGTTAACCACATTTGGTTCAATAATCTCTCTTTTTTTATAAAGACAAAACATGGAAGAGTTTGATACTCCCCCTTAGTATGAGCATCTATCAAAGACAAAATTTTTTGAAAACATTGATCAAGGTTTTACCATTGTCACAATTGTTATGCATACTTATATGATCTCAAACTCACACTTCCCCTTAATAAAACATTAAACAACAAAATTATTCAACTAATTCCAACATCCATCAAGCTCATATTCTAAGCATATTTAAGTTCATATTCATCATACTCAATATTTTACTCCCCTTTTTCTCATCAACATATAAGGGAATAAAGCACCATAGTATTAAACATCATTCACCATAGTGTTAATAATAACATGATTCAGTCATTCATTATAAGCATTCAACATCCAAATATGCTTACAAATTAGCCAAATATAACAAGAGTTGAAGCATCAAATTAGGCATACAAACTTGCCAAATAGTTAACATCTAATAGTTCAAATAACATGCCTAAATATAAAAATGTATGAATATGCATGGAATGTCGATCCTAATGCCCAAACTAAGTCATGGAGCCGATGGTGGTGGCGGTGAAGAGATAGATGGAATGACATCATAGTTAGTGCAACAAGCTTCTTTCATCCAAGTCCAAAGATCACTAATAAACCTCAAAATTTTGTCCACTTTTCATTCAAGTGTCTTAAATTGTTTAACACGCATCGATGTCCTAGATGAACTTACACCACTTGTGCCCTTTTTTCCAACTCGAGAACCACCTAGAATGCGATCAATTAGAGGAGGTATACATTTTTGGCCTCTTGGGTTAGCTAACACATCCGATTCCAATCTCACATGTGATCCATAAATCCACCCTCGGTTCAACATCTTAATCATTCTTGTCTTTCCCAAATTTTTCTTGTTGAAAATCCAAGAATGTGGCACTTCTTAAGATACATACCTTGATAGATCAATACCTTGCTCTTGAAGGGTCTTTTTAATAATAATACCATATGGAAGTCCATCTTTCCTTTTGCTATTCTCATATGACTTCTTGAAGAATTGTTTCCACTTGTATCTCATCCTTTTGATAATAAAAGCTGGAAAATTGATGATGTTTAATCACATGCCACAAACTTTTGGTGTCCAAACCCGTCACATGATTTTGAGTGTATTTCTACAGCGTGATGCTACGATTTACAGCATACACAATTTCCCTTCAAGATCAGTTGCCACAAGAGCAACATTTGGACAGACTTCAACTACATCATTAGATTTCAATTAACCATATACTTTCTCTAGGCGAAACTCTTCTTCACGAACAACTTGTTCATCCACTTCCTCATCACTATCTTCCACATTTTCTTCGACAAGAGACAATCCCATGGGCACAACTCCACCTTCCGAAATATTAAACAACTCATGCAAACGACTCTCCAAAATAATAAAGCCCCGATCACAAAACCAAGTACGAAGAACTATAACTTGTTCAGCAGGTCGTTTAACCTCAACCATGTTGGCATATAACTCCTTCACCAAATCCTCATACATAACATTTTTGTATACAAAAAATTCACTAATTCCTAGAGGCCTAAATACATCCTTCAAATCATATCCAACATCTCTCAATGAAGCATAATCAAATATCATTAAAGCAAACCTAGGTCCAGCCTGTAATTTACTTCGAACCAATTTTCTGAGCTCGGCTCAGCCCTGCGGGCTAGAAAACCAAACTCAGACCTTAATATTAACAGGGTCGGGCTAAATTACCCAGCTTTAACGACAGTGGATTTCCATATCGTAAGGACGACTAATCAACTTCGCCAACCAATCTCGACCCAAGCGGCGCTGACGTTGTCAGCCAGTCATGAAGAATGGAAGAAGATCGTAGACGGTGAATAAGGCAGATGGATGTGGGGAGTGGCGGCGGCAAGGTTGCATAAAACCTAGACAAAATCTTTCTATGTAAAAATATAGATGTAGTCTCTTAACTTTTGCAAAATTATGAAGTTAGTCCTTAACATTTTTTGACGTAGAGTTAGTCCTTAAAGTTGTGTAATTACATTGTTTAATAGTGAATGTATTTAATACGCATGTGTAAACGCGTGTACACGTTTGGTCACTTGTATACACTAATGTATATGTGTACACTAAAAAAAGGGAACACTTATGTACACCAGTGTGCATCTTTGTACACCAGTGTGCACTTGTGTACACCAATTAACTATTAAATTCGTTTAAAAAAATGAATTAAAAACTTCTTTTACACTTGTGTACTCCAACCGAAATCCAACCATTTGTACATCTCTATACGCCATTGTACATCTTTTTACACTCACTGCAAAAATTATATTTTTTTAAATTTTTTAAAAGTTCAATTTCTCGCGAGATTACCTCAATTTCTCGTGAATTTCAAAAAGTGACATTTTTTTAATATGAGTTTCTCCTTTATTGGAATTCTTTATATTTAGAAATTAGTGGTGACATTTTTTTAGAATTACTAGCTATTTAATAACGTGTGTTGCACGTGATATATATTTTTATTAAATTATTGAATAATAATGTTAATATATGATTTTGTTTTAGTTTTAATAAACATACAGACTTCACATAAAAAATTCAAACAATTACAAATACGTAAGTAAAAATTTTGATCTACATCAAGCTAATCAGTTATTGAATAAGAACTCTATGTAATAAAACTAATCAGCTATTGAATAAGAACTCCATATCAATTATGTACAGATCTTAATGGCTTACCTTTTTTTTTGTTATGTTGAGTAAAGGATTGTCATACTATTCCTTCACATATTTACAAACATATATATTAAATTTTCTCATATAAACTCTCTTTAAAGAGTAATAATAAGAGAAATAAAAAATTCAAAATTATAATTGTTCAAAAAAAGTTTTACCTCCACATTTTTATAAGTGGTATGATTAAATAGTTGTATTGAGATGTTACATAATTCAAGTCTAGCTCATTCTCATCTTGATCAGATGCCCGTGTCAAAGCTCTACACAAAAAAGCACATTTTGTTTTTCTATCAGCCCAGAATTATGGTGTGGCACAAAATCCTTTGAAATTTCTGGAGCGTCAAACCTAAATTACAATTATAAAACCGATCCAAAATGAAAAGAAACGAAAACAGAAATTTTAGTAAAATCAGAAAACTCTTCTTTTCCACATCTGATAATTTTTTTTCTGAATAAAAAAAGTATGTAATTTCCGTAATTCCTTTGTCCCAAAATTTATTATTTTACCTGGAATAAGTATTGGTGCATAGAAACTTATATGCATGTTAGGAAAATAGAAACAGAGATTATTGAATAACATAAAGAACATGTGTTGGATGTTGCCTCTCAAGTCGAGCACATGTTTCAAATAGCGCACATGTTTCTAGTGCAAGAAATCGTGGCAATTAAAACCCAAATGTTTTTTGCTTTTTGCTATAAATAGAATGGAAATTCTACATCCGTCACAATTTGACAAACACATTTTCTATTTTGAATGTCCTAAAATATAGACACACTTCTTTTTTTTTTGTTATATTTATTATAAACATAGTTACAAGTTTGTTCTTATTTAATCTTTTATTTCAACTAATTCATTAATTGTCAATATAATTAGTTACATGACATAAATGAAAAAGTTTAGAGAATTAAATTAATTTACCTACTAAAATTACTATTTTTTAATTCTAGTTAAATGTAATTAGTGCCTATAAAATTGAGACGGAAGGAGTAACAAGTTACAATTCCATTAAATGGGTGAGAGCAATCAATTCTACCTTGGCTATGTTTAGTATCAAACGAAGTTCCATCACCCAACTGCAATGTATGCTCCAAAGAAAGAACCTTTGTCTTCAAACACAACGGCTAATGCTTAATGAGTTCTGCTCGTCCATCAAACATATTCAATGAAGCGTCATTTGTCAATTTTTTTGGACCACTATCAACTAATTTGAAATATGTATTTTATTTGAATGGATAAAGGTATTAATATTTCTATAGTAAATAAATCTCCTACAGTAAAGCATATACAAAAGAAATTTATATAATTTAAAGAAAATTCAGACTTGCTTAGTTCAACTTCTCATGAAGTAAACTACAAATATGATTGGTTGCAATTTTAACTTATTGGGAAGTGTAACTTATTGTGTTTGGTTAAAAATTGTACTTTCCAAAGAGTTAGTTGAAAAACGTCAATAATACCCTTAGTATTACTAAATTTAAATTAATAATATAAAAAATAAATAATATTTATTTTATTACATAAATATATCTCCAATGAGCATCAAAACTATAATTAATGGTTCATACAAATCTATAATGAAGATAAATTTTTTTTTAAATTTGACAAAAACATATTTATTTAATTAAATAAAAATATTTCATATATAATATTATAAAATATTTTTTGAAACTTTTATAAAAAATTATCTATATAAAATAATCAAAAATTATTTATGAAATGATTAAAAAATTGGAAATAAATAGAATTTAGTAAGTAAATAAAATTTTTTATGGATATATTCGTAAATGTAATTATTTCAACTAAGGAAGTTGAACTTCTCTTCCTGAGATCAAAGGGAAGTCAAGCATCTAAATTCCTGAGAAGTTGGACTTCTCCCACCAACTCACCTCCAACCAAGCAGCCCTTCCTATAATTTTTAACGTGAAAAAAATTTGTCTGTCTTGTATAAAATGAGTTCATTGCCTCTAACTTAGAAAAATCAAAAATTTCTTTAAACCTGATTCCGCAAAATTGTTAGAAAATGCTTTATAAATTGTTGATCAAATGAAATTGGGTAAATAAATAAATTAAGGAGAATATTATGTTTAGAAGAACAAAATTGAATGACTAACCTGAGTGAACTTCATGAAGAGCCAATTGAATTGTTTAATGTTGGGTTCTATATAGTTTGTAAAAATCATACAATATTTAAACAAAAATTACCTGGTGAAGGGACTTTAGGAAGAAGGAAAAGAGAATCAGATATCATAAAATATTTATGCCCCTAAAAATAGAGATCTTATGATTATGGATGATGTGATCATAACAAATGATTCAACACAAGGGACTCGGCAAATGTGTTGAACTGTGAAGAACACCAATTATAATTCACCCTCACCTTCCTCCACCAAAGGCCAATGGAGCTTGGATACTATACACTATCTTTCGGCTAACCCATCCTCCATATTCATCCTCAATTATCTCTGGATGATCTTAATTACGCAATGTAACATTTGGTTGGATACCCGCAACGTCAACAAGAATTAAATTGATATGTAAAAGAAAGCTTCCATTTTTTTATGATTTCTTTTTTTTTGGCAATGACCGTGACTAATGATTTCATTTATAAGGTTGTTGTAGTGCTGTAAGCCCTTTGGATTCACGGGACCTCTTTCATTTGACAGAAATAGAATTAATCCAATGAACTGGAAACCTCACATACAGTTGCCAATCGATTCATTTTGAGTAGCCGTTGGTAAATCATACTTGGGATAAGTCTTGACCATGAGATAGAAAATCTGTAAGCTAACCACGTTTCGGCCATCAATTGGACATGTTCCTGCATAGATGTATGAAACCAGCCATTAGAACACACTTCTGTAGCTAGAAAAGATACCGTCTTTCCAGAATTGGACCTTACCTTGTATTTGTAATATCCATCAACTGCTATATCTCCAGTTACTCCATGCACACTCCCTGGATTTCACTTAGCAAGTTAGCATCTTGCACCTAATTCATTCCCTAAAATGCCAGCTTACTCTAATTAGCAGCTGGGTAATTCACGATGTCAGAGCCGGGTAGCAATCATAACCTATATACGCCAGGAACTCGTGATTTATATCTTCATGTTTAATAAAAAGCAAAACTAAGCCTTTGTTTGTTTCAGTTGAAAGGAAGAGAAAAAAAAAAGAAAGGAAAGGAAATTTGAATTCCATTTTATTGTTTGTTTCAGTAAAAATGAATGGAAAAGAAGAGAAATGAATTAAAATTGATGGAAATGGAAGGAAATTAAGGCTTGGTTTTGTTTCTCACCAAATTGGTGAGAAATGGAGGGAAATAAGATTTCTCTTCCATTACTTTCTGTTCTATCGTTTCTTAAGCTTCCAAACAAGGACTAAAAGCTTATCGAGGTCAAAAGTCAGAAAAGAAGAAGCTGACCTTCGACTTCGAGTACAAACGTGTCCCAAATGCTGCGACTCCTCCCATCCAAATTTGCTCATCCTTCCACCATCCAACAATAGTAATTATATCCATATATCATTTACTCATAAAATTCTCTTTTTTTTTTCTTTTCCGAAAGGAACTTGAAGTATCTGATCAATTACCTGATAAGCAGAGGTAACAGCACCAAAAACAAAACCAGGAGGGAAGTCCTTTCTGCTATAATCATCAGCACAAAACCCTATTCCAAAATATTGTCAGCAGCACTCAGATCTGAGCCCTCACAGCCGCAAAATTGGAAAAAATTAATGGATTTTTTTTATAAATAAATTAATGGAAAAAATCACTCGAATTTTGTAATGCTTCGGTTTTTTATAAGAAAAGCTTTGAGGTTTTATAATCTTTGCCAACCACTATCCAGAAGTGAAATTAGCTTAATGTAGAAAATTTAATTTCAAATATTCAGATAATTACAGATAAAGAGATAATTAAATTGATAGAGTTAGTTTTATTTGAACTAATAGGATGAAAAATTTTCTAAACAGATACATTTTAGATTTTTTTTTAGTTAAGATAATTACAGAATAATTTTAAAAATCGATAAATTTGTAATTATGAAAAACAAGACACCGCCTACAAATTTGCTGGTCGAGACTTATTAAACGAACGAAAGGTTATAATAATTGTTCATGGTTTTTATGAAATTGTACGAAGGAAACGTGATAATAATTGTGGCAATCACACATAGAATTGTGTTTAAAGCTGCCTTCAGTTCTCTCAAATCAAGATTAGCATCATCGATCAATTCTTTTCCGCCGTCATCATATTTACTATTCTTTCTTGGAAATTAAGTATTTTTAATTAATTTAACTATTAACGAAGGAGTTAGAAGTATTTATGAATAAAAAATAAATAAACGTGTCTAAAAAAGTTTTTTTTTTACGTCTGTACATTTATATATATTATGACGATCATTTTAATTTGATATCAACGTGTGATTTTCCCATTTAGATAATTGTGAAAAGAGAGAAATTGTAAATTGGGGAAAGAGAATAAATGGAGGGAAAGGGCTAGGACTTGCAGAATTGAGCCCTGAGGCCTAGTCTGAGTGATGTGCCATTGGGCCTGTGGTAAACTTGCATCAAGTATTACGATCTAAGGACGTCAAGAAGTTACGGTCCGGAAATTAAAGGAGAGAAAATTACAAGATCAAATTTCAAGGGGAAAATAAAAGAAGCTTCGATACGTTAGACAGCAATTTTTTTAACACGTCGGACGACACTGAAGCTTAGTTTGGGATTTAAAACAAAAAAAACTGTATCAACAAGGAGATTTAAAAATTGTTCAACCAGAACAAAATAGATATTTTTACTTAAATATGATATGATTTTCAAGTCAACCTCTTATATCTTTTTTTGCATATTGTATACAGTATCCTGGGTTATCCCACGTCGAGTTGAATGGACTTAACGAGCCTCAACCTCTTATATCTTTGTAAATAATACATTTACAAAATATATTTTTTTAAATGTTGGTGGAAAAAAAATATTTTTGTCATTAAATAACACTTTAAATAGTTTCTTTATTATTAAATATATTAAAATTCAATGAAATTAGCATAAATATTGGAGATTATTTTTATTCGTTGAAAAATAAGTGTTGTGTGTGAAAGTAGTTTTACTACTTTTTAAAGAAATATTATATAAATGCACTGTCAAAGAGCTGTTTGTTCTCCAAAAACTTTGTTTGCAAACGCTGTTGTTAAATTTTATCAAACATCTAAAATTGTGGTTGGCTCACCAAAGTTGTTGCAACTTTTGCTAACTTGAATATTTCTCTTCGTGCATCATTTTTTTTCTCATGACAGCATGCTTCTCAAAAAACCAAACATCCATTGTGCTATATTTTAGATCTGCACGACCCACATTCTTTAAGGTGAAGATAATTTTTGCGGTTTAAAACAGTCTATTTCTTCCAAAATTGTGCAACCCAGTCTTTTTATTATTTTTAGTTGTTGTTTGTTTTATTCTTTTTTTTTTCGTTATCACTTTTTGTTTGATCAAGCATACTAATCAAAATCTGTTTGTTATTCGTTTCCTTTTAGTTTACAAGATTATAAATGTATGGTATAGGTAAAAATCCAAAACCAAAATGAAATCAAATGAAAACCTTTTTGTGGTTAACCTATGAATATATGCCATATGAAAAAAAAAAAAGAAAAAGAAATTCGATTAAAAACCAAGAGTATTTCTCATTGGAGAGAGAATTATATTATAAAGTAAATAAAAAACGAAAAGAATGAAAGCCAAATGGAAAATTTAAATATTTTCTCATCTGAATCCAAATGGAAAACCAAAACAAAACCAAACGAAAACTAATCCTTGTTTTTATAAATTCGAATTTTGAAAGTTTTAGTTCATAAATTGAAATTTTCAAAGACGTTCATTTTGTAAATTCAAATTTCTAAAGGTGTACGAGTATAAAATGAACCATTGGAGTCCTATTTTTGCAAATTTTTATGCTTTTTGCGGTGAATGTGAACCCATTAATGAGTGATTAGTCTACAACCAATTAATACCGATTTAAAAAATAAACGTTAGATCTTATTAACAATCTTAACAGAACTTATATTCTTTAAAGCTAGAAGGATCCAACGGCCACAACCGGTCAAGAGCAACTGTCAACTCTTCTCCCTATTTCAGCTTAGACAGTTCCACAGGGCAACATTAAACCAATGGATTCTCTGCGAGCAAATAAAGCATTTCTATTATTTGAATATGTAAGCAACTATAAGTAGGCTTGTTTCCCATATAAAGTGGTTGGATATTGGATTCAAGTAGGAGCCAAAACATATAAATGAAGAGAGCAAAAAGCTTCTAAACAATTCACGGTCAACATAAATATTTTTTACTAAGTTATTTTATTTGTTATCACCAACAATTGAACTTTTAACTACTCAATGTTAAAAATGACTCTGGTATCAGTGGGCTTTACAAGTCCATTAGTTAGTTTGCTCCTATTATTGTCAAATCCTATTATAAGTGGAAAAATGAATCAAAATCGATGAGCGGAGATAAAGAGGGAGGGAAGGTAGGAAGATGGTCATTTATCTCTCATTTACTGTAAAGTGGTACCACAAAGAAACATTTTAGGCTTAGCTAGGTAATTGAATACACAGTTGGAAGTACAAGGACAACACATGTATCAACTCAACCCAGAAGGACAAAAGTGACCAGTCATGGACAGTGGGGGACCTTTTTTGTTTTGCCGAAAGTGGGGACCTTTAACTTGGCAAATTGTCACCAAGTTACAGTTTAAGTGCCCCACAATTTTATACAACTTGTTTTATTACATGTAAAGATGTTATAATTCATTGAATATAGATAACTGGAAAAAGAAATAAACAAAGACAAGAATAAGCAACTGATTGGATTCTTTCCTTGTATAACATTTAGTACAATTCCCATAAAAAAGAATTCTACATAATTAACGTGTTATGTAAATTAGAATTGAATTTTTTTTTTTATAAATTCAACAATATTTCTTGTTGACCCACATGATTTTCGTTGATAATTATAAAAATACATCTAATATATAATTTATGATTTAACATGAGAGACTCACAAAGTAGCATGTATAGCTGTGAAAACTCTCCCCACTAAGGCCATATGGTCCATATGGTTCACATGGTCCAAGATGGTTATTTAACAATTTTAAAAGAACACCAAAAAGGGGATAAATTTAATTAGAAAAAGAAAAGAAGAAGCCATGATAAGATTAAAGAAGAGAAAGAAACCACATGGTAGGAAAAAAGAAAAGAGAAAATGAGAGGGTAAAGCAAAGGAGAGAGTGAAGACAAAAGAAAGAGTTAGAAAAGAGACGAAAAAGGAAATGTTAAAACAGAAGGAAATGGGGATGGAATATGGAGATACGTTAGAGAGAGAGAGAGAGAGAGAGAGAAAGGAAACAAGTATCTTCTGTGAAACCCGGCATTGAATGAGGGAGAACTTTAATTTAAGACAAAATATCAGCCCCATCCCATCCCACATCCCAGGTGGGGTGGATCACTTGTTTTTCTTTTTAAAAATATTGGATAATATTTTCCCGCAATTTTCTGCTACAATCTTTTTGTATCGAGATACAATGTTTTCTTGTTAAGATTGTACAGATTTATAATTTATATTAAAAATTATTAATTAATTTTAATTTATAAAATTATATCCATAATAAGAAAATATTGTACCAAGGTAAGGAAAGGAAGACCTTTGATTGCCACTCTCCCCACTTCCACTCCTCTATTCCATTCGTCCTACTCTCCTCTGTATTTAGCTCCAGATTTTCCTTTTGATTCTCTTCCAATCGATATGCTGATTCATATGTTTAATATTTTTCTGTTAGCTTATAAAAAATTAGTAAGTTGTAGGAATGGTATATTTTCTTTTAAAATGTTTGCATACTTTAGTTCCTTTAATTGCAAGTAAAAAGAACTCAACTCTTAAAAATTCTCTTAATTCATGCATTTTCAAGAATATAAAAAACATTAATGTAATACTCCACGCATGCATTTTAAGAAAATACTTGTCTAGTCTCGATCATGTCTTCACTCTTACACTAAATGAGTAAATGAGCGACATCCACGACAGTATTTTCATTATTAGAGCATGTCCCTACTTATGACCCCACTCATTTATTTATATGATATATAGGTAAGAATATGCTCTAAGTATATAAACGTATTTTCCTACATTCTATAGTCTTTCTATATTAGTGTCATATGCTCATGAAGTTGAACAATCACGCTTGTCAATATTGTATATTAATCAAGATAATATTGTATATTTCAAACTTTCAGTTGAGAAATTACCGTTAATCGACAAACTGATTGGTAAATTTGATTTATCTAATAATTAAAAGAACAATTTTTTTGGTAAGAAGAAAAAACAATTGTAGTCTATTTTTTCTTCGCTTTTCCTAATTTACCACTTCGTGGATTATATGAACAAATATTTTTTACCTAGATTTTTATGACAAGGGTCCAAGTGTAATCTAGATTTTCTTTGCTTTACCTAATCCACTATTTCGTGAATTATATATCTTTTACCTAGATTTTTATCATAAGGGACCAATTGTAACCTAGTTTTTTTGGCTTTGTCTAATCTATCACTTTGTGGATTTTTTTTTTGCTAATATTTCATATTAGATGAATAAATATCTTTTACCTGGATTTTTGTCACAAGTGACCAATCGTAATCTAAATTATGCCAATCCATTAATTGATGTATAAGATGGATACATCTCTTATCCCTTTGAAAAAAGTCAAAAAAAAAAGAAGGAAAATGCATGAAGATATAACATGTATAATGTTACAGCCTAATGTGCTGTAACTATCAGAGCCTATATTTCACCATAATTGTGGTAGTTTTTTGGGATCGGCTGCCAACTTTTTCACTGTCAATGTTAATGCTGTCACCATAATATGAAAGCCGTATATAGCTGTAAAAATACACAGAAAATCATTTAGTGGTACGTACAACCCCATAATGCATGGCTACCCTTCTCTTCTCGTCTTCACAGCTTTATTTCTTCTCTTTTTCTTTCTATTCCTCTTCTCTTCTCTTCTTTTTTTCTTCTTTTGTTTCTGCCATTTCTCTGCTTTCCCTTCACTTCTTTCTGCGTCAAAGTGTATGATCCCATAACGGTACCAAAAGTGAAGTGTGTCCTTTTTTAATCTCAACCGTTGATTATTTGACATCTTTGGTCAATCACAATCACAACAATCCAAATACCTTACTTTATCCATTTTAACTTTTAGGGACATGGAATGTTCAGTGGAAGAATTTGCAAAGAAAGGAAGAAAAAGAAAGAGCATGCCTATATTGCAAACCCTTCTTCGCCCTCTCATAGTTCTTCAATTTTCACCATGAAAACCAAAAAGAGGCGGAAAGTAAAAAAGAAAAAAAAGGTTAAAGGGTATTTAACTCTCCTAGCTAGGGACAAATCCAAAGGAGGTCCCGGACCCCTCCTGATTTTATATTCACTGCATACATAAATATGGGATATGTGTACAGTATTATTTAGGACATTAAAATATTATATATGTAATTTTTTTCTTATATTCATTTATTTTAAAATATATTATATAAATATATAATATTAAGCTTTTTAATATTTCTTTAATTGTCATCGAATCCCTGAATTAATTTAATTCTGGTTCGATCGCTCTATTACTCAATATATATGGGGCCAAAAGCAAAGGGTGGACAAACTATGGGTTAATGTTAGTGTCACGGGAATGTAAGCATTAAAGCCAAAGGAAAATAGGGAACGTGGTCCATGCAATTCTAGGGAGTAGGAGTCCACTGCACGCTTCCTCTCTCTCGTGCTAAACTTTTTTTTTGTTGAAATCATGCTAAACTATTATTATTAAGCGTTGTACTAGGCATACTTCATTTCAGTCATATATACAACATGGATGTCTTTACGCCAGTCATGTTAGCTCTTGAGATAGGTCACTTATCGTGTGAAATTTGTTTTGGAATTTTTTCATAGCCACTGATTTGGCGGTTGTGGTTTTAATAAAATTCATTTACTTATAAAAAAAACATTTCAATAATGTGTATAACAAGTTTAATTTAAATGTTTCTTCAATTCAATTTTGAAATAAAATAGCGATAGATTTTGGAGTTATTTGGTTGAAAACGACTTGTGAAATTACAAAAAAAAAAGTTCAATTTTTTGTCGTTCCTGAGGTATAACGTAATATCTTTGCGGTCCCTGAGTTTTAAAAAAACTCTTATGCGGTTCCTAGGATCCTTAAAAATACTCATTTTGTAGTCCTTTAAAAAGCTATTTTTACTAGGGACTACATAAGACCTTTTTAAAAACTCAGGGATCGCAAAAGATATTATATTATACCTCAGGGACGGCAAAGAATTTAACCAAAAAATATCAAACTCCAAAACAATAATTTCTTTTTGTTACAACAAATTGAATTTATCCAAAAAGGGTAAATTTAACTAGGAAAAATGCAAAGCATATAATTTCTGTTTTTGTTAGGATTATTTTTAATAAAATGTGCTTCTGAAGTTTCAAATTATCCAATTACCACTGTTATGATGGTTATTATAGTGAGGTATGTAAAAAGGATAATACAGAATCGTTTTTTGTCTTTTGAATAAAGGAAAATACAGAATCTTAATTTTGTTTGAAAACAAAATTATTTGTATTGTTCTTCTCTTTGCTGTTGTCATTGATTACGCTATTAAGCCCCAAAACCTATATCACTCTCTCTTTCTAGTGTGGGACTTCGGTCTCTCTCTAGCTCGCACATAGCGAGTAGTTGAGGTTTTCATTTGGATTCTTGCTGGTTTAGTTTCATTTACTTTTGTCCAAGTTCTTCTTTAGATGCTTTATATATAGACGTACTTGCATAACTTAGCTTCTTTAAATCTTTTCTGTTCATTGCAGTGTTGAACATTCGAGCACCACAAAATGAATTTATAATATATTATTGGAAATAGAAATGAATTAATAATATTCTTGCACTGACCAATTTAGGATGATTTAAAAAAAGAAAAAGAAAAGAAAATATTTGTTTACAGTTCTTGCACTAACCGATTAATTGAATTGGCCAAAATCGGTTTGGACCGACGCTAGGCATTTCAATTTACGAATTTCTCCCGTTTCTTGAATTAGAATCGCCAATTGATGAATTGAAACTGATGGTTTGTGAACCGTAGCAGTATATACTTTATGTTCATTTACATAAGATTTCTCTTTTCATTTATCTTATAAAATTCTATCATTATTTCGATTGTAATATTGCCTATTTAACTGTCAAATGAACATGCCAATTGCCATGGTATTTAGCATCCAACAACAAAAAAGTTATTCTCAAACCTGGAAAAGGCAGGAACACTTTCGGGGATCAGAGATCAGATTCCAATTTCATGCCACAGGAATATAGGGTTGCTCTAATTTAGTGCCATCTCTGGCGATACCAGTCTGATCCAAACGCAGCCCTAGCTATTACACTTGATTCTAATCACTGCGTCACTGATGGGTCTCTTTCTCAATGGATTACATCAACCATATATAGATTCTAGATGCTATGGCAAAAAAGAGAGTCCTACTTAATATGCTTTTTATATATGATGAGTCGTCACTATATGGTTCCTGTGAGAATGCGGTAGGTTGTCTTCGCAAAGGATGACAATCCAACAACCATATATGTTACTCCTTACTCTTCTAAAACCCTACGCAGACACTTTCTAATTGGGTTTGGGTCTTTTCTTGCTTATTCTTATCAGCGAAATTTCTATTTCTATTTCGCGAATATAATTCATCCATAATTTTATCTCTTGATTTTATTTTTCTTTGTTACTAAAATAGGGGGAGAAACTTGTTCTTGCCTCGTTCTTTCAGTAATTTGAGTAAAATTGCCAGCCAGCTTTGATTATACAGGAGAATTTTTTTTATTCTGTCATAATTGTACTCTCTTTTATATTTATCGAAAGAAAAGTCTCTTTAATAATTGACAAGTTCTCCAAGCCAATTAATAATTGACAAGTTTTAAGACATAGCCAATATATTAGTGCATGACCCAACTTACTTATACAAATTTCAATTGTTAATTGGTTTGGTGCATGTGTGAGACATGCACCAACTCTAGATAAGAATTTTCCTTGATGGAATTGAAGAAAGCATTATTAATTAGTTAAGAATCCAAATAGGGGAAGAAAAGAGAGAGATAAGAGAATATGTTAAATCATATATATAGTTTTTAATTTTAAACAACAAAATTAAGAATTATAATATTATTAATTTTTTCAAGTAAGTCTTTTTATTAATTTGAATTTTTAGCCTCTTAAGTCCACTCAAATTACCATAGAAAGTAAGTAGATTTTCATAATTTATTTTGTAAAATGTATCAAAGTGCATAATGTTAAAAACATAGCTACAAAATATGATCAATAACAGTGTATACAATGAAAAGTAATACCAAATTTTAAAAAAAAATCACCAAATAAGTTTAAAAAAAATCATGTTAAATGTGTATACTTAAAAATTTCAATAAATGGGGTGCGCCACATTGGTTTAGGAGTAATATTCTTTAAAAGGTTTCATCCTAGACTAATGGTAAGGTTTATCCTCCCTTGTACGACTTTCAATTTACATTTTGAAACATAAAAATGGAATGATGGTACAAACGTTGATTTGTTATCAAATGGAGCACCTCAATAATTAATATTGATACAATTATTCAGCCAAGGTTAAATCCCATCCATCTTATATAGACAAACACGTAAAAATTAAAATGATAGCGTGTGAGTATATTAATTGATCTTGCTATCCTAATATGCACGTTGTATATTTATTTATGTCACCCTCAACATTAATGAGATAATTATACTTAGACTAAAAGTGGAAGAGAAGGTACCTAAAAAACAAGTGGAAGAGAAGGTCTAATTAGCAACAAGTTCAAGATCATTATCTCAGCTAGGCATAGGTGCGACGATATCTATGTAAAACAAAATGTACCCTTGCTTGTTTGACATATTGCATGAATTTTTGTACTTATTAATTTTGTCTTTTGCTCATTTTAAAATAACTCTTGACATTCACAAAGTAAACTCTACATTATTTCGTTTTTTCAGTTTGATTTTTCTTATAGCCTTAATGATGAAACAAACTCAAGTTTGATAACGTTGTAGGGGGAAAAATGATTTTTTCCTCATGTTGTGACATGGTTCAATCTCAAAAAATTTAATCATAAAACTCAAATTATTAAACATTTGCAGGAAAAAAAAAAACAAATTCTAGTAAGAAATGGATTCAGTCCACTTCCCTCGATAGCTGAAAATTCTTTGTTCTTATTCATTAATTGAATATGTAAGTCGCATTTCCTGCACACAAGCTGATAACTCCAACATGAAAACTAGAGCGATAGATTGGGCACGAGACAACGGTCAGTGTTCTTCCACTTGCTTATGTATGTAGGAGCTATGAAGCCGAGGAGTTGAAAAGCTCAAGAGGAGCTTAGTGTCACGCATTTAGTCTTTGATGTTAGATAATGCGCACGACACTTAGTCTATTTTATGGGGCAAATAGAACTAACTAAGTCTTTTGGGAGTTTCAAGTGTAAAGACTTGGATAAGTTAGGCAAAGGGAGGATTTGGACGAGATAAGAGTGAGCAAAGAGCACTTAGACTTGTGGAAATGTAAGTCTTTATACAATTGCTCAAGTATGGCCTGTTCTTTGCTCACTCTCATCTCGTCCAAATCCTCCCTTTGCCTAACTTATCCGAGTCTTTACACTCGAAACTCTCAAAAGGTTTACTTAGTTCTATTTGTCCCACAAAATAGACTAAGTGTCGTGCGCATTGTCTAGCATCAAAGACTAAGTGCGTGACAGAGTGATATCAGAGCCATTCATGTGTATGTTGCATTGCCCTTGCGATTCCGAACGAACACGCTGAAGAGCTCACATCACGCTCGCACCCTAAGCAATTCGGGGGTGATCGCAAGTGGGTCCTTAACACGGCGAGGACAAGTGGGCAAGAAGCTGCAGTGATACTTCACCAAGTTCTCATGCCCAGACAAGGTGGGTTCGACACACTCACGGGCAAGGTCACGCAACGCTCGCACCCTTTTGCCACATGGGGGTGTTCGCAAGTGGGTATCCCCGTTGAAGATGAGTATGCAGGGTAGTTGCGCATGGATCCAGGCTAATCTTTGAAGGTCAAAAGTTCCCCATATGCACGAGGACGTGCATGAATTGAGTGGAGGATAATGTCACGACCTGCTAGTCGTGACCAAGCAGGATACACGAGATGCTTGCTGGCGGATGAAAACCTCTGGTAGCGGGGCAGGAGAAGGTGTGAGTATATGTCACAAGTGTTGTATCTATCTTGAGTTAGGCATGCTGACCCAATTAAGTTTGGGGAGCTTGTCGCTGGTCTAGGACTTGAGTATGAAGGATGGCATATCATCCTAGGCACCACACTGGTTGGGAGCTCTCCCCGCTCCCCTGATGAGCCCAAGGGAGGGAGAAACTAGTGAGCATCGAGATTGATCAAGGTTTAACCTTGGGAGTGCGAAATTCCCAGGGTGTCTCACGGGGTAGTCCTTACACCAAGACTCTGACCCTATGACATTAGTCCTTAAAGGTTGAGAATTTCAAAAGTCCAAGAACCAATAAAACGAAGGAGCTCAAGTATTTAGTCCTTAAAAGAAGAGTAGTTGAAGAACTCAGACTTTGAACTTTAAAGTCAGAAACTTCAAGACAACGAAACTCCAAGGCATTTTCCCAGCTACAAATGTTAAATACATGGTGTCATTCCCTAAAGAGAAGAGCATGACAAAGTATTTGAGATCATCCTAAAGACACATCCAAGATGAGCACATGAGGGAGTGAAAAGAGTTGGAGAATTTTTTCGAGGACGTCTTGGTTGAGTTTAGAGAGCGGAAGCGAGTTAAAGTGAAGAGAGAAAACAACACCGCAATTTAGAGTGGTTCGACCAACCATGTCTACGTCCACTATCTAAGTCTCACCACTTAGGATTTCTACTATCTTGAAGATTGATTCCGGCTCAATCCAACAAAGCCTTACACCAAGGTTGATTGCGGCTCACACCTCTAAAGCCATCAATGTTGATTGCATCTCACACCTCTAAAGCCTACACAAGGTTGATTTCAACTCAAACCTATAAAGCCATAACAATGTTTTTTTCTTTAGGCTCACAACAAACCTTTCCCCACTCTCAAAAAGTTTACAAAGTGTTTACAAAAATTGAAGCTCTATGTTATAGTTGATTGTGTAGATATAATGCTCTTGATGTTTGCTCTAGCTTGATTTGGTGTTTTGGGGGTGATGGAATAATGAAAATATTTGGGACTTGAAAACATATGATCATCTATGTTTTTCTACACTTCCTTGATGTATTTATAGCATTTCTAAGCTATAGGACCGTTGCCTTGAAGAAACTAACCATTGGAGTTCATTTATAACCATTGCAGGTTTCTGGATCATTCATAACATATGTTGTACCAAGTCTACATACATTGTCTGCAAATTCTTCAGGTCTACATACGTTGTTCTTCCTTAATGCACGTTGATTATAGCCATATCACCAGATGACGTATGTTGTAATTTCCTAACGTACGTGTATTGGCACTTCAACATTCCAGTGACTTCTGATTTCATTCAACTCCACGTCTACATGTATTATGTATGTCTTTACATACTTTGCATATCCATAACGTACATTGTCACACTTCTAATAGTTTGTTTCGCAATTCTAAGCTTTCCAATGTGTTTCACTTCAAGTCAAACATTTTTCTCATCATCAAAACATAAAAGGAACTTAATGTTGATTACCCATGATCCAACAAGTTTCTTTTAATAATGATGTTGTTGATTGTGCATCTTGCAAACTTGGTAAAAGCAAAACGCTTCCTTTTCCATTGCATAAAACCCACACCACCAAACCTTTTGAAATCATACACACTAACGTATGGGCTTTGCACCTATCATTTCTCATGAACATTACAAATACTTTGTCACATTAATTGATGATTACACTCGCTTTACTTGGGTATATTTTCTTCGAGCTAAAAATGAGGTTTTCTCTGTGTTTAAAGCTTTCATTGCTTTAGTTGAAACACAATTTTCTGCCAACATCAAAATCTTGCAATCTGATTCAGACGGAGAATATATGTCAAATGAATTTCAATTTTTTCTTCAAAGTCATGCGAACATATCACAACGTTCTTGTCCTTTCACTCCACAATAGAACGGTGTGGCTAAAATAAAGAACTGTCATCTTCTTGATGTTGTTTGAACTCTTCTAATTGAGTCTTGTGTTCCTTCTCATTTTTGGTTCAAAGCCTTGTCTACTGTGTTTATTTGATTAATAGATTGACATCTCCCACTTTGAACAATGATTCTCCCTACTTTCATTTTTTTGGGCATTTGCCAAATTATTTCAATTTTCATATTTTTGAATGTGTGTTTTGTTCACCTTCTTAGTCATGAGAGAAATAAACTTACTACTCAATCTGTCAAGTGTGATTTTTTAGGGTATGTTGGAACCCAAAAAGGATTTGTTTACTATGATCCTCATGCCCGTCGAACTCTGTATCTAGGAAT
>CAODLS013750888.1:0-13391 GCA_948243855.1 Flueggea neowawraea
ATTAGAGTCATAAAGTCAAATACAACAAAAAACTAGCAGGCATCCTAAACAGAGACCAAAAATATTTTTGAAACATATTCAAAAATTTGCGCTTGGCTCTGATACCAGTGAAGGAATCGGGTATCGGTTTAACTAATAAACAATATAGTAAATAAGTTAGATTTGTCAACCTTGATTCCAGTAGAAGCACAACAGCTGCATGACCAAATTTCGATATTAGTTTCACGGACAAACCACAGTCGGGTTGTAACCAACGGGAGAACTCATCTCTTTCGCAGTCTAGATACCATGTTTATCGACTCTTCATGCTACTGAAGCAAGGTGGATGGAGATGGATGGAAGGATGATGGAGGATAGAAACATTTTTCTCCCTCCTTTTTTTTTCTTTTCTTTTTCTCCTCCCTTTCTTCTCTCTTTTTCCTCCTTCCTTCTTCCTATTTATAGGCAACCAAATGGGCATTGCCCATTGGGCCCATTATGGGCCTTATGTGCCTAATGGGCCTTATGGGCCCATCTCATTTGAGCCCGCCAATTAGTCTCGGTTCACACATTGACCGATCGGATTTGGTTCACGTCATGGGCAGACGGCTTTTCCAACAGTCTTTATACTTGCATTCAAGGATTCTTTGTTTGAGATCGCCAACAAATTTGGATGGACTTCCCATATACACTTAAACTCGTGAGAGAAACTTTGAGGAGATGACATAATCGATTGTCCCCTTGCTCTCGGCCTGAACCCAACTTGTTTCCAACTTCTCGTAATTCTCTACCGATTGTAAGCGCTTCATTTTGGAGCACAAGTGACCTTTATAAGGTTGGCTTCAACCGACACACGACTCTGATTTTATTAGGACTAGTTTTAATTTCCTTCCAAGAAACTTCACTTTATTTTGATTCGATTTGGACATTGCCATTGAAATAAAAAATATTGTTCCTTATAGAGAGTCTTGTTTCTCTCAATATAGAGTCTGGTTTCTCCCAATATTGCAGATAGAGATGATCAAGCATTTCTGCAGTTAAGTCCAACAACCCAATTTAAAGACATGTATCTTTGTTGATAGCGAGTGAGTTTTGTCCTTCATCAGTTTAATTTCCTTGTTTTCATCAGTTTAATTTCCTTGTTTGATTCAGTGTCTCTGTTGTTTCTGTGAATGGCTATATCACGTTTTTTCTATGTGAAGACGTTAAATATGATCTTGTTTAATCTTGGCCTACATCTAACATTTTTTAAAATTTTCACTCGACTAGTGGGTCCTAACATTCGCAAAATTGATGCCTACGGCTAAGATTAATGAAATAAGTAGCTTTCTAGTTACCTGTTCGTTTCAATTTGTTAAGTTCAAAGAGTGGATCTATTGTTACTTTTCATGGAACCTAGCAGTGAATGTGTTCACAATTTCATATCACAATTTACCACAAATGTTTTCATGAGCTTTGCCAGTGAAGTGCATACCCATGTTTAATCCTCTCAACGCCATGGTTTCATCTCAAACGCCACAAATGTTATTGCTTTCTCCCTTTGTCGCGCATCAACTTTTCCTGAAGTATGCATGTATTCTTTATGTTAATGTACAGTAATTAAGATGTCCAAAGTGAATGTTGAATCTCTAATTGGTGAACTGGAATTATGAGCAACAGAACTGATGGAAACTGAAGACACTTCAAAATCGATACATGCTGTTCACTTACTGTTAGCAATACCAATAATAATTATACAACATGTATTCTTGTCATCTGTAATTTGCTGGGTCCAGTAGCACCAAGAAGTCAGATAGATGCATTTATGAATTTGACGAATTATGCAACATAGAGTCGGTGATGAGTTACTTTCAGAGTATGTTCCTGAATTGAGTAGAGTCAACTTGCTTTCCCAACCTCACATTTTTCCTTGCATTGAATACTGGATGCACTACAAGACCAATTCGAGGATATCAAACTTAGCCCTGAAGCTTTCGGAGTAAAAGCAGAATTTAACTAAGCAAGGATTATTCAATCCTTGAACATGATGAGTTCCGGGTTAAATCCTGACAATGTGTCTATTTTGAACATTCTCATCTCATTGCTTCTTTCACCATTTTCCTCACATGGATCTGCACACCTTGTCCGGTTGCAAGTTAGTGTTGCCTGTTCTCATCAACCTCATTACTGGAACCTGCTTCTTTGAGTCGGTTCTTTCATCAAGATCAAAATACGAAACCTGCAAGCCTAAATCTTGTGGCAGAGGTCCAGATATAAGTTACCTTTTCCTCATCCGAGATAACAGCAGAGACTACTGTGGTTATCCAGGCCTTTGGTTCCGTTGTGTCGAAGATTTGCCTTTTTACAGAACTGGCGGCTCTCGGTACATAATTCAGAACATCGATTATAAAGAGCAGTCATTTCAATTGATTATGCAGAAATGATCAACAACAGTACTTGTCCAACTGCTCGCCAGAATTATTCCTTCGATGATGGGTCTTCTGTTGAATTTAGTGCCTACCATGATGATATACTCTTCTTTTATAACTGCAATGACCCCTCTCATATAAAGTAACCCAGATCCCAAGTTACTTGCAGTTGCAATAGCAAAAATAAAACCTTTGTTACACAAGATTTGCAAGAGCGGGTTAAGGAAACAATCAGATCTTAAAACCCATTACGGAACCAATTCAATGGGGCTTAGAAACATGACAACAAACAATTCATAATGTGTGTTGCAAACTGTCACGACCCGTTTTCGGACTGTAACCGGTGTACGAGGCGAACCGTCTATAGGAGCCCGGTCCATCTCACACAAGCCTCAAAGATACAGACATCCTACCCAACTTATCCAAATATTTGTTCAAAACATTTATAAATATAAATTGTTTATATATAGAAGAAGACAATATATATATATATATAATAGAAAATATTAGTAAAAGTATAAAACCGTTAGAGAAAATATCAATATCCCAAAATACAAAATTTGTAGTCCAGTATCCTAACAGTAGCTCGATGTGGAGCTCTAACGAATGAACAAAAGTAGACTCCAAATGAGGGGCACTCACTATAGACAAGAAACACCTCACTGGGATCGAGGTATTGAACTGATACTGAGTGTCCAAAAAAATGTCACCTAAGAAAATAGGTTAAGAATAGACAAAAGAAGAAAAAGGGGTAAGAATCCCTAGTGAGGAAACGACACTTCAGACCGCCTTATACGTGCCTCACAAAGACTGTTTTGAAAACCCTTTAAAAATACTGCATACAAATATACGTAGATACCATATAGTATACACACTACATACATAATATATTTCTGAAATTCGTTTTGGATAAACTTTCGCATCCAGATCATATAACATACATTCAGACATAATTCAAAATATATATATATATATGTGTGTGTGTGTGGATTCATAGTACGAGACCAGTTCAATATCAATAATAGTAGTGTGGAATCCGCCACCTGACTTCTTTAAAGTGTATATTTTGTCGGATACACGGTTATCCCATTACCCCGGTAACTAGGGTCTTGACAAAGCATTGATATACCAAAAACTAAGTGCCCTATAGCTAGGTGTCCCCATATCTCAGTGTTATATACATATAATATTTCACAGCCAATCATGCATATCATAGTTTTCTTTATTCCTTCTTACATAAAATACTCTTATATATATACCAATATATACTTTAGATTTTTCAGAGCAAAGTGTTGGTTACTAATAATCATATAATCCAGATTATTAATTAACCCAATAATTATTAGTCCGATTTTGGATTATAGCCAGACATATCAAAACAACATACTGAATTTGAAGGTATAGCATATATGTCTGAAGCTTCCATTTCACTCACCTAGACACTGAGCTAATAATCCAATAGCAATCCACTGGTGAAGGGCTGCTCGCTTCGAGAGTTGAACATAACTAAGAACAGAGATAGATTACAAAGGAGTCAAACACTATACTGTGGCAAATACAGAATATGAATGCAATGCAATGCATGACCCAACCCAAGCCATTATTAGAATCCTATCACAAATGACAACCTATCGCACTTGAGGCGGAACTATATTCTCAAAAACACCAAAAACCATATCGATCAATACCCGATGTTTTTAGCCACACCAACCAACTCTAATCAGCCTCAGAGACTCAAATCAATAATTGATTTCACCAAACCAACTCAAATTCATCACAAATTTTCCTCAAAAAATTCAGAGTTCCCTAACCCAAAGAAATGAATAATTAATTCACAACACCCAACTCATATTTATGTATTTCTAACTCCAATGTACCAAGATCTAACAAGAACAACTTCAGATTTAAGAGGAAAATCATTAAAACCCGAAACCCTAACTCAAGAACAAACTCATTTCGTTCAAACTCAAAAATTTCCAAAACCAAAGTTAGATCCTTATATTTTGGACCTCTAACAACTATAATCAACCATCATACAACTCTCATATGAACAGAAAACAACCGATCGAACTAAACTTTGCCAAACCGTCACCAACTGAACCCATTTATAAAAGACCTTAAATCTCTACAAATAATAACAGACCTAAGTGTTTCTAAATTCGATCTATCAGGATCTAGAGCCCTATAACTTCCTTTTTGACAGAATTACCCAGATTTGAAAACCTAGGTCAAACCAGACCCAAACGAGATGCAGAAATTAGGAGCATGAAATAAGTGAAAATAAGAGATTAGAATGGTAATCTTACCTCCTGAGATGTTTAGAAACCTTGGGAGAGCAAGGATGAAGTCAGAGAAATGATATGAGAGTGAGAAAGAGTGAAAATGATGAATGACAGACGAAGGTCGGGTGAGGGGTACTTATATAGACAAACGGATTGCAATGCACTGTTTCACTGAATTTGAAAGCCAACGTACATTATGCTCCTAGACAACGTACATTGTAAACCTTCTACGTATGTTACACCGTATGCTGTGCACGTAGATGAGGTCAGAATTTCATCCAGAAATTTCGTATTTTCAGAATTCATGATCAACGTACGTTGTGCCAAGCTCAACATTTGGTGTGCCTGTTATACGTGTGTTGCACTCTTTACAATGTACGTAGTCGGCATGAACAACTCATGTATCATTCCCAGATCATGATCTACGTGCGTGTCTCCTCCTACAACGCACACAGACAGCTTGCACCGCCCCCAAATTGATCTGAATCAACCACAATGTGCGTAGATACTCCTACTATGCATACAGGTGGCCTCCAGCAAGCTCTACGTGCACATAATCATACCTCCAACGTGTTCTTAACTTTAAATAATAAATTACATCACACCCAGAACTTAACTACACCCAAACTTTCATGGAAAACACCCTTATACATTCTCAAATACCTCTGAACACCCAAACATCACTTCAATCATTCGATGTTCAAATTGGGATTGAACCAAGGTTATTCGAAGTCGAATGATGTTCCACCAAGGACCTTGTTGGAATTTGATCGGAACGCTACAGAGAATTGATCGGAACGAACGGGGTATTACACCTCAATTACTTAACCGAAATTTTTATTTGAGTTAAGTGATTCTTTTCTATAATATTTATGCTTGTTAATTTCCTTTATGACTTGTGCATGTGCTTTTGACGTTTTAATGATTCCTATGTGCATTCACTTGTCATTGGCCTTGTGCACGGTTTTCTTACTTGCCATACATCCTAACAATTTTCATATTTCTGTGTTCAGTCCTTGATCCTCTATAAAGAGTATCAAAGAACTTCCTACACGCGTTCATGAAAATATCTTTTAGTATACGAAATGTAGTCACACATCTTAACAAGCTTTTTAGTTTTGCATGCTTTCATGATGAGTCCTCAAGTTTTCCGCAAGTTTTTCTACCCATCATCTACCTTTAGTAGAATGCTTTTTGTTGTGGTGGTGGATCTTTGCATTTATCACTTCTAGACATAGGTTCAAATCGTCCACTCCTTATATATACATAATTAGTGGTTGCTTTAGATTTGCTTCATTATTGTGAATCAACATTGATCATTTTTCGATTTTTTCCTTGATGAACAATAAGAGTGTGTTACAAAATGTAAAGATGCAAATGTGTGAGTGTAATCACACAATGATAATGGTATGCAGTGTAGGTGTAGAATCGTAAAGAAGACAAAATTGTTTATAGTGGATCAACCTTATGGCCTACATCTACTCCTCAAAAAACTTGTTTGGAAGTTTTTCATTATTCTCAGTATATACATATGTACAACCTCAACATTACTTTGACATCTTCAACTAAATAATTGGGGGTAATATAATTTAAGTTGTCCATGTTGCATGTTTTGGAACCTTGTTCCCGCTAGCATCGCTAGCTTACATATATTTGTCCAACGATTATACTATTTCTGCACGACCTTCCCAGTTTGCTCATAATTTTCCTCCTTGCTTTAAGGCATTTGTGGTAACTAGTTTTCTCAAAATAGACATTTTTGAACCTTGAGCCTGATAATATCTTGTTATCCACCTGTGATACATTTTCACACTCATGAAGGTCGGAATCTACCTTCATCAATTAGGTCAAAATTTTCCCTCAATGCCTTAGAGTGAGCTTCTTTATTGAATTCCATCATCTGTGTTGATCTTAACTCAACTTCTACTGAGATCAATGCCTTGGTTCTACATACCAGGTTGGAAGGAGTTTCTCCAATTTATACCATATTGGTTGTTTTATATGCCCAAAGTATGCTTAACAAATGATCTACTTAAAATCCCTTTGCCTTATCAAGCTTCATCTTTAACCACTACCAACAAATAGCCCGTAACGAGGGGATTTTGGGTCATTAAAAGTGTCTTTTGGTCATCAATATGTCCTGTTGTCATCACCAGTTAATGTAAATTTGGCTAAAAGTCAAATATGACAACATTCTAAACGTTACCAATGATAGACCCATAAATAAATTCACTCGGAAACTTAACGACGAACAAAGTAATTGTACAAAATTTAATATTATATATTTAATATTTCAAAGTGAACAAATATAGAACAAAAGCATGTTATATATAATATGTCAATATCTCAAATAATACTATAAATATATATAAGATAACCTAAATAACCATTAATAAATTACAAATGAATCATAAATTAAATTATATATATGTATTATATTTCAAGAGAGCAAAGAACCAGGCAGGGTCAGGGGATCCCCTTTGGGTCCGGCCCTGGTCATCATAAATATTCTAGCCACCGCTTTTTTTTTGTTGTCGTTTTGGTTGTTAATCTTAATGGCTAGCCGTTATTAAGAACATTTAACTAGCAAATTTGGTATCGTTAATCCTAATAAAGACCAAATACTTGCTTATTAATTTAAAATACAACTGCTAGTTAACACTATTTAACAACGAATTTTTTGTCTCATACCAGTCATTAAATCAATATATATATATAATAATTAGAGAGTTTTTCCTAACTATTGACAAGTGACATTTCACTTTCATGACAAGTGGTATTTTAATGTAAAAAATCAATTAATCAATATATATATATAATAGTTAGAGAGTTTTTCCTAAAAATTTCCTAACTATTGACAAGTGGTATTTCACTTTTATGACAAATGACACTTTAATGTAAAAAATAAATCAATTAATATACATATTTAAAATTTGAGAGTTTTTCCTAGATTTTTATAAATAACATTTTAACTAATTGAAATGTGACGACTCTTCTAAATCTCCTTTTTATAATATAATATAAAAAATTTAAATTAATTATTACAAAAATATCAATATATAACAAAAATAATATATACATTTAAATCAGTATATAATACACGACAAAGAATTCTCAACCTTTGTTTTATTTATTGATTTTGGTTTTATATATATATATATATATATATATATTGTTAATGCATTAGTCTTTTTAAAAAGAGAATCAAATATAAAAATAATTGTGATTTGATGCTTTGCATCAAATTAAAATAATTTTAGTTATTTTAGTTTAATTCAATACATGCATATAAATTCACTTGATTAATATTATAATATTTGAATTAAAATCTTCCATTTTGATGAATTTATATATTTCTTTAGGAAAAATAAATAACATATTTAATTTCTAAAAAATTATAATAAAATTATAAAATTTTAATAATAACTTTAAATATTTAATAGTTATAGTTTCTATTGGAAAATCAAGTCTGCCTATGAAAATAATAGGCGGAATACGAGTCTGTTAGTTATCGGGTTAACCGACATAACAAACCAATTAATAGTAATTAGTTGTAGGCTTTTTAATTGGGTTTACTAAGCCCAACTAGAGAAAGTCCGCATGAGATTTCTTCTTATCTGTATTTGAAACTAATACAGATAATAGAGAGAGATAAGTGGATAAAAAAAAAAGAAAATCATGATTGTATTGCAACAGAACGTGTTCTTTCCCTCTCACACGCTCTTTTCCACATTCTTCATGAAAAAACAACAGAAGAAAAAGAGTTTTTCTCCCTCAGTCAATCCGATCTCAAGAAGGCATCTCAATGGCATACAATCGGTAGCTCCCATCTACATAGAAATCGTGGTTCTGTTGTAGAAGCTTGCAAAGGTCCTATTGTCTCCGCTATTCACTATTGTCGTTGTTGGCTCGACGTAGTTTTTGACCTCTATTGATTTTCCTGTGTATACTATTTAATTTTATGCAATGCGTGCTCTTTTGGTTTCTCTTTTGGTTTGCAAATATTTTAATTTTTATTGTTAAAATGCTAATTTTAAATTTTTTAAAACAAAAAATATATTATTTATTAATTTAAACAAAAATATTATAATTTATCATGCATAGCACGAATATTGCACTAGTTTTAAAGTATTTTAACCCAAACCAGACACGTAAAAACAAATGAATATTTGTTTACTATAACATCAACAAATTTTGGAGTTGATATACAATTGAAAAATAATACACTGAAACAGACCTTCTCTGATTAACTCCTATTGACTGCAATATGAACAATACAACTTACTTCACAAAACCTCACCAAACGGCCATACTGATTCACTCCTGCACACTTTGTCGAAGGAACACTACTGATACAAAGGCTCTCTACATCATTGCTACTGTTACACTTTCATGGCACAAAAACTGGCTGTTTAGAAAGCAAAAACTCAATTTCCTGGATTTGGTTTCCATGGCAGAGTAAGAAAAACAGAACAAAGAAAAGACAATATCTAGAGTATAATATGTCGAAGTAATGTGTAAGAAATTAAAAGAAAAGAATCTTGTGATACTATTACATCAAAACCGAGCCAGCAATTCTCAGAAGAAGCATTATGAAAATGTCAAAATCTTTCATCGAGAGAAGAGATGCAGATGAAATTGGAATGGCAGTGAGATCCTTTAGAAAAAAGGCCAGGTCATGGTTCAATGAAAAGGGAAGTGGGTCAGAGTCTGAAGTTGATGATGTGTATGCAAAAGCCTCAGCGTGGTATTATGTCACATTTCATCCTTGTCATTGGGGCTGCCTTTCTTGTTTTATCATGCATAGCAATTAATATGCATAATCACCCAATTATTGTATGCATAATCCAGCTAGAAAATTCTATTATTGCTCTTGTTACATCTCAAAACTGAAGAATTCGATTTTTTTTTGTGGGGTTTATTGCTTTTTTTTAGAGAGTTGAAACTTTTTACTCCAGTTAGCTTGTACAGTAGCTGAAATTTCAGCTTTTAATTTTCAGGTCTGCGCTTCAGGAAAATAGTGAGTTGTGATCCTTCTGAGTTGCTTGATCTTAGCAGGTGCATCAGTTCTTCAATCTTCTGTTCGAACTGATCAAACAAATCATCAATAATCTCAGGGCCGAAATGTTTGGTGATGACTCCCTCCATGCCAGCTCTCAGGAGCATCTTAATTACATGTACTGATGGCTCTTCTTCGCTGCTGCAATTTTCTGCCTCCATTCTCTCAATGCTGAACCGTTCTTCTGTATAATTTCAGTCATCTCTTTTGGTGTCGCATTATAGAGGGGAATATTGAAAGAGTCTACCAGATCCTCGCTAACCAATCCCTGTTGTTAACATTTCAAAATTGATATTTAGTTTACATAAGCAAAGCAAAATTATCAAGATAGAATTATTTAATGCAAGTAATAGTACAACCATAATAAAGTTCTGGAATATGTGCTTCACTGAAAAATATTGCTGATTGAAATTTATAGTTTGGGCCTGCCTCATTTGCCATATCCATGAAACATAGTTCCAGGACTTGAAATTGCACACCAATTGGAATGTTGGAATGAGGAATCCCATCAGTATGTGATGGCATAATCATAAGCAACATTACTCCTTCAACAAGTTCCTCAGCTCTAGCATCCAAAAATTTCCCTATGTCACTGGCAAATTGCTCTGCATAAGCCTTGGCCACTTCATCTGAAGCACAATTGTAGTGAATCCTCCCTTTGTTCCAGGCAGGAGAGACCTTGTCCAGCACTTTTGATGGCACCTCTGAGAGCCATTGCAATGCATAAGAAGAAACTGCAAAATGAAGTGTGTTTCTGGGGAACAACTGATTGTAAAATGACCCTGGAACCCCTGCTACAAAATATTTTCTGTCTCCTGGGAGAGTCTTGAAAAGGGTGTTGAAGTCATTAAACACAAGATCATTGAAGAAGACTTGGAAGTCTGGCATTTTGTTACAGGTTTGGCCTGTTAGGGATCTTTTTACTGCTTCAATGATATTTTGTCATGAGTAGAAAGTGTTTGGGCCAACTGAGCATCCAAAATCTGCTATATAAAATGTGTTCGAAGTGAAGAGAATTTTTGATATGTCAAGCTTCTCCTCAATTGTCTCGTCAATTATCTTCTTTACATTGTCTACTCCTGTTCTCTAGAAGAAATAAAGTTCAAATATTGTTGTAATTAGCATAAAGATATATAATTAGCAACACGTTACTCGTATTTTGTTTCAAATATTATTAATTAATAACATTTAAATATATCATAATTCTAAAAAATGTATATTATTTGTTTTAGTCAGAACAAGCAAAATTATTGAACTTTTTTCTGGGTGTGTTTGTTGGTAGAATGTTGAAACCGCATATTTGCTATTCAAATATATTACACTTCTAAAATTATATTAGTCTATATATTTTTTTCAACGTATAATTTGTTTCTATAATTTATTTTTAAAATCTACCACAAACAAACACGCTCTTTCATCCATTATGCTCTAAGAAGAACAGAAAGCCTATCCCATAAATATTGTTGTAATAACTGGACTGTTATTTAGAACAACAGAATTCGAACTCTCAATATCTCAGTATGTATAACTGGATTATTCTTTGAAAGAACACAAGCATGGATTTGGTTTAGCACCACATTTTTATTACCTGTTTATGGGTCTTGTTGGCGTAGCCGTCTCCACCGTTACTTGTATACGATTCCTGCATGATCCCCATTCTGATATGTTTTCTCGACTTGCCTTTTCTTCTCTTTTTTCCACCAGGTACCGTCTTGATCTTACAAACAAAACCATAAACCTGTAAATGGTGTTTATATATATGTGAACGACCGCCTTGTCGACGTAGATTCTTCATTTCCAAAACGGAGTGACACATTTTAACTTAAATTTTGTGTCTTGTCTTTCAGTGAATAGTAGGCACCGAAATTACCTTAGTTAATTAATACAAATTGACAGCATAAACAAGGATTTTTTTTAATCAAATAGTTGACAATGAATTTTCAGTATCTTTTTATGCCGATTAGAATTGTTTAGGTTGCTAAATTAGTTTTAAGTTAAGATCCGTGTTCTTTGGCATACTGTTTCTTTTTTGGAAAATAAATTTCAGAAAATTAAAATATTTTCTAAAGTTTGGTTGGTAAAAGAATTGCATTTGAAAATATTTTCTTGTTTTGGTTCAAACGAAAAAATAATGTAATATGAATATTGATATTTCGGTTAATTTTTTCAATTAATTAATTGCTATTGTAGACTATGTCTATTAACAATAGCGTGTTAAACCCACATACTGAGGTGTTGTTCATTCTACATTAATGGATCCTCACAGTTTTATTGCAAACATTTCATTGGTTTGAGAAAAGAAAATTCTAATAAGTGACTGTTGGTCTCAACTCTTAACTAATATGAGAATATGATACTACAATTATGGTAGTTTAGTCTATCAAGAGTGATCCAAATCGACGGTGGTTCGGCACTCTTGAGACGAGGTTGCTCGATAGGGTTGGCAAACTCTAAAGGAAGTGAATGGTTTTCTAGTCTAATTATTTATTCCTTCTTCCATTCTAATATTATAAGCACTAGCTGATTTGTACAAGAATTAATAAGTGATAATTTAAGTAATTAAATTTATTTTATTTTATAATTTTTTATTTATATTTTAAAGTAAATGTATTGGTAATTGAGAGATTAATCGGAAAAAAATTTGCTATTAATAGTTTTCAAACTCAAAATTGAATTAAGATGAGAGCAATATTGTAATTTTTCTAGAATAATGCCATAAAAAAAGTGTATATTTTGAGAAACTTGAAATAGAAAATATGTCCATAATTATGTAACGATGAAAGTGCGAAATAAATGACACTGAGTGAAACCGAATTCTATGTACATTTCTGTTATTTCTTTTGACTTATTTTTTATGCTCAATAGACATGAGAACAGTTTTCTCAAACAAATAGAGCAGTTTTCTGTTTTGCCATTTCGTATCTTAAAAATTTACCAATTAAGGGCCTTTTTAATTTGGAAATTTTTCATTTTTTTAGAAAATTAGAAAATAGACATGAAAAAATAAAAAATTGTTTATGCAGCCACCAAAATTTTTCATTGTTTTCTATATTATTTTAGAAAATAAAAATAAAATAAAAAATAGAAAACAAAAAATTGTTTTCTTAATTAAATTTAGCCTAAGTTTTTGTTTTTGTTTTCCCAATAAAAGAACACTCCAATATATGGACGCACATTGATGGACGATGAATTGAATGATTTTTAACTATTTAAAAGCACTTAAATCAATGAAGTGAAGTCAACTAAGTCCTCACATTTTGCTTCTTTTAAATGTAAGATTTTCTTTTTTATTATTTTCGTATGCGGATGAGTCGATGTAATCTGCTTTACTGGACTACTTGGAGCTTTGTTATAGATGATGACTGCAAATAACACTACATTTGTCGTCAATTAATTGGTCATTATTATCTGATGTTCTATTAGATTTTTGGAATGTTCAGCTCAACCAGTAGTACTAGCCGCAAGTACTGTTGGTCATATTTCAGTTATGTTTCATCTTAATTATTTTTTTTTTCATATTACACACAAAAATGAAATAGCTAGTGATTTATTAGATACTAATGTATGCAAACTTTTTAATTCAAGTGTTAGAAGAGATTATTTGTATTTTATCATCTTCACTGATGATTTCAGTAGATATGGATTTGTCTATCTTATAAGACA
>CAODLS013751095.1:0-12808 GCA_948243855.1 Flueggea neowawraea
TATATATATATATATATATATATATACCAATATATATCTTATATTTTTCATAACAAAATGTTGGTTATTAATAATCACATATCCATATTATTAATTAATTCAATACTTATTAGTCAAAATTCATGTCTTAGCCAGACATATCAAAAATAGCATACTTAATTTTGAAGACACAACCTATGTGTTTGAAGCTGCTATTTCACTCACCTGGTATCCAAAGTTGTTGATCTAGTCAAACACCACTCGTGGGTGGCTGCTCCTGCTGGTAGACACACTGAGCTGTACAGATATAGGCAGAAAAAATATCAATATGTGGTACTGTGGCAGTACCGATGTCACAACTCGTTTTCGGACCATGACCGGCATACGAGGCGAACCGTCTATAGGGGCCCGACCGATCTCGTACAAGCCTCCTAGAATCAAAAACTTTACCCCTTTCATTTCTTATTAAAACATTTTCAGTAAAACATTAAAGGAAAATCATATCCATTTATATGAAAATAATATTTACAAGCAAATATGTCGCAGATCAGTATATAAAAACAAAACATAAATCCCATAACCCAACATCATATCGAATGTGGAGCTCTAATACACATGAAGTAGCCTGTCCAAAAGGCACTACTAACCAAAAACGTCAAGGTCTCACTGGGCGTAGATGCAAAGTAACAGAGAAATAAGGCAACACAGAAAAACAAAGGGGTCAAATCCAGTGAGTGAGGGACAACACTCCAGATCGCCTCATACGTTCCTCACAAAGACTGATTTGAAAAATATTTGAAAACTAGCACATGCGATATATGATAGGTATAAATACGTATACACTATATACATAGTATGATTTCCAAGAAAATATTTTGAAATCGTTTGCACCCAAGACAAACACATGCACATTGGTAAAATACTATCAATAGTATTTATTTTCCTGAAAACATCATATACTTATCATGAGACCATAGAAAATCGTGGTGTGATCTATGCCACTCTCCCACTATATTATGACCAGGGTCCTGCCACTGATCCATAATCCAATCATGTACCAGGCCAGGGTAACATGGCTACCGTCTACCTCTATATCTAGGTATCATCATGCATTGGTATACCAAAGGCTCTGTACTCCGTAGCAAAGGTGTCCCACAATCAAAAACTTAATCAAAGCCATGCATATTCATCGTCAAAACACGTGAAAACCAATATATCCATATAAATTTCTTCAAAACAAAACCATAAATACTTATTCACATAATCCGTTTTCATATCTTTAACCAATCCTTAGATTATTCAAGCTCACAATTTAGTTATAACACATCAAAACGTATACAATTTTGAGACAGCCTATGTGTCTGAAACTGTCATCTACTCACCTGAATGTCCCAAGCTCTAAGAATCCAATCAAAGACCGCTGGTGGGTGGCTGCTGGTGTGGACAAGCACGAGATGCTGTAACAAACACAATATAAGAATCATTAAATATGGTACTGTGACCTTATAAGATGCATGAATACAATGTAATGCATATGGCGAACTTTCAACTGAGCTAATCCTAGCTAACCGAACACCCTCAAGTGCTCTAAACATCATTAAAAACATGAATCTAACATCCTTTATCCCAAAAAAAATATGATCATTGAGAATCAATATTCCCAATCTCAGATCATTTACACCTCAAGGCACAAATCATTAAATTCATCCAAACCAACCATGATTATGGTATTTCTAACCTATATTCATCAATATATAACACAACCTAACTCTAAATAACTTAGAAATTTATGAAAATCCAAACCCTAACTCGGATTATACCCAAATCACATAACCACGAAACTCTCAAAACTGAAGCTAAAATCTGTTGATCCCAACCTCAACTGATCATAACTTAACATCAAACAACTCCCAAACCCTCAGAAACACAAAATTCAAAACCATCCAAAAATCTTAGCTAAAACCCTAGACAATTGATTCATGATCAAAATCAAGAAAAAGAATGGATCAAGGAGTAATTCTTACTTTAAAGATCCAAAAGAAATCAACGAAAAACAAGAGAATCAAAGGAAATGCAAAGAGATGATTCAGAGAGTATTTCCAGGGATAAGGAGTGAGTTCTGTCGGAAAAAGAAAGACTAAAAGGTATTTATAGTCTCACACAACCAACATGCCACGTTGCACTAACAACATTCCAGAAGACATGCATCTACGTACACAGTACTCATGCTACGCACGTAGTACGACATCTACGTGGATTGTACCATCCTCAATGCACACAGATGTGCTGAACTAATGATTTTTCGACCTCCAGACCAAGATCTACGCACGTTCCACTATGTGCAACGTACACAGTTCTTCCCTATCACTCACAGTGCACACTCCAGTAACATACAACGCACACTGAACCTCTTCTAAGCACACAGACATGCTAAGGCACATCCACGACCAACCTCAAACGTCGATCAACGTACATAGAACCCATCTTCTACGCACTTAGAAGACCTCCAGAATCTCCAACGCATGCAGAACGCAAGCTAGATTCTTTCAACCGAAATTAACCCTAAAAATCAAGATTCCTCACATCCTTAACATCCCGAAACTAGACAGAATACTACAGTGGTTTGACTGTAACAGTAGGAAATATTACAACCTAAGTATGACATGCAAATGCAAATGTAGACCCCTCAGAGTCACTAAAATATATCGAGAATGAATCCATCATCATCGACCCAAAATAGACAATCCACGTAAAATTACAGTTTGGTTTCCGACTAGTGTAAAGTTACATTTTAGTCCCTGAGACTCAACAAATTACGAAACAGTCGTCGAAGACTGCTGGAGTTACTGACTGGACATCCATAAGTCAGAATCCCCAAATTCTATCCCGAACTCCAAAAATCATGATTTACAAAACGTCACAATTTGGTTTCTCAGAACCACGGTTTACTCGAGTTAGTCAGAGACTAACTCGAGTTGAACATGATCCAATTTACTCGAGTTAGTCATGAAATAACTCGAGTAAATCCTGGGCTATTTTACTCGAGTTAGTCATGAAATAACTAGAGTAAATCTTGAGCTGTTTTACTCGAGTTAGTCATGAAATAACTCGAGTAAATCCTGGGCAGTTTTACTCGAGTTAGTCATGAAATAACTCGAGTAAATCCTGGATTAACTTACTCGAGTTGACCAAAATGCTTACTCGAGTAATTCACTTACCTAGACTACCCAATACGATCAATCACTCAAAACAACCGATGAAAATCATTACAAAATGCATACATAGACTCTAATAAACTTCCTACACACGAATCTACACTCAAACCCAGCCAAACAACTAGGAATCACCTGAAATCGCCCAAACCGAAGTGATTCATATCCATTTTATTCCAAAACCCTACTATGCACAATCTTGCAGAAATCATGAGGAAAGAAAGGGTTAGAAACTCAATCTTACCTCGAGAGACCCAAAGGAAGTGCTGAGAAAAAACTTGAGAGAGTTTGAGAGCTTCTGGATAGAGAGAAGTGGAGTAAATGACCATATTTGGGTAGGTTGGGCTTCTTAAGGACGAAGAACACCGAAACGCATTGTTCCACTTCTACACAGATAACTCGAGTTATACAAGGGTTAACCCGAGTTATAGTTCCAGAAAACTCGAGTTGTATAGGGTCACATAACTCGAGTTATCTCTTTCACTAACTCGAGTTATCCACTCTCAAAACTCGCTACTTTCAAGATTCAACAGCCTCAACCCACACATGCTCATCTTGATAAAACATCAACGACCATCGCTATAGGAAATATAGCTTAAACAGGCAGGATATTACACTTTCCCTCAATCAAGGTGAGAATATGAATTTATGATGATTCTTTTCCATTATTTCTTTTTTTTTTTCCTATTTGGTTTGGTTGGATTAAATGAGTACGGTCGGAACTGAACTTCGAATTTCAAACCATTTTTTGTCGAATTTAAGCTTTTTCCTGTTAGATTTCGATGGATTTAAGTTGAGAGAACATGAATCTAAGTTAAAAATGGTAGTTGGATGGATTTATTGAAGTGGGTATTTTAGTTCGAAACTTTGAGGACTAATTTGGACGATTTGACATGGTTTTGGATGAAAATGATGATGGATTTGAATTTGAGGGGCTGATTTGAGTGGATTGGATGGATTGAAATTGTTGAATCCTGCTGGGTTCGAGATTAAAGGCCATTGGGTGTGATTTTAAAACGAAAGGACTAAAAATATAATTTCCCTGATTTTGGATTTTTGGGGAACTGAATGTGATATTTCACATACTGACCATATTTGTAATTTATGATGAATGGGGATACATAATTGTAATTTTAAGAACTTAAGGATAGATTTATAATTTTTATAAATTGGAGGATTAAATTATAATTTTAAAATACTTAGAGGACTGATTTATAAATTTTGAAAAGTTTAGGAATTAATTTATAATTTTTCGAGGTGTTAGGCACTAAAATATAATTTTACAAAAGTCAGGGACTAAATTATAATTTTACGTAGATTTCGATTTTCGAGACTAGAGCGATAGATCTTTGATCGAAATAGATTTTTTGACGTCAAACGAATATATGCATTTACATTTGCATTTATATTTGTATTTCATATATTCAGTATTGTCACACTTATCGTGTTTGATCCCAATAGAAAAAAATATGTTTTCAATTTTGCCCGGTTTTCGAAGTGATCAGCCATTCGTCGGTGGACCACGAGTTGGATTATTAGCTCGGTGTTCAGGGGAGTGTGATGATAGCTTCAGACACATATATTGTGTCTTCTGAACCGTATATGTTTTGATATGTATGACTTATATATGAAATTTGTTTCGAAAATCATTTTGTTTTCTGGAATAAATGTTTTGTTCTGAAATAAAATTTTTGTTTGCATTTAAGTATGCTTTGAAATAAATATTTTGTTTTGATATTGATTAGGAAATTCATAATAAATATTATGTTATGTATTTTAACATGTTTCTGTAATAAGTATTCTGTTTTTCTGAAATTAGACATATTTTCTGTAATACGTTTTCTGCCTGAATATCAATATATTTTTTGATATTACTATTTTGTTCAGTAATCCTATTCTGATTTATGATATATATATATATATATATATTGTAGAATAAGTATTTGATTTGTATGCTTGCTTGATTTGAAATTGTATTAATTTATTTAATCTGACTCGGGACACCTATGCTAAGGGGATAAGCGTAGCCATTGGTATACCATTGTGAAAGTCTAGTTACCAGGGTAAAATGGTAACCATGTGTATAAATTACACATGTGAGCTATAATTTCTAGTGGGAATAGTCTATTAACGAATTGAGGTCTGATACTGATTTATTTATGTGGCAGCAGTTCACATATGATTTGGGGTCTGATTCTTGTCCCGTTGTCTAATTATGTTACATATATTTTTGATATAAACATATTGTCTGACTGTATGTTGTCTACTCTAACTGTAAATGTTTTGGCAAATGTATTCTAAAAATTATTATATATTTGAATTTTATTTATTTAAGTTCTTTCATTTAATTCTGGTTTTGTCAGGTTTTTAAATATTTTGTTATGTAGTAAATATTTAAAAAATAAAATATTTGATTGATTTATTTATTTAATTCGTTTGATTGTTCGTTGTCTGTTTTGTTTGCGAAAAATTTAAAAAGGAATTTCTGAATTATTATTTGTAGAAATATGAGTGTATACTAACAGTATACAATGTATACGCGTATGTGGTATTTTTTAAAAATGTTTTTAAAAATGGTTTACGTGAGGCTTGGAGCAGCTCTAGAGTGTTGTCCCTCACTGTGTTCCGACCCCTTTGTTTTTTTAAACTTATTTTTCAGGTTTTGTTGACATCATTAATATGATACTCTGCTTTCAGTGAGGCACCCTTGTCAGTAGTAGATGACCTATTTTTTGGGGCCTAGATTATTTGTTTTGTTAGATGCTCCACACCGGGTTATCTGTGGATTATGGATTTGTATTTGTTATTGTTTAGTCTTTAAATAATGTTAATTATAAATATTAATTTTATATTTTGATATTATAATAATATTTCATTTTATTATTTAAAAATATTAGTTTTAAACTATTAGATGTTAAACTGTTTAAATTTGATTAATAAGCTGTTTAATAAAAAATAGTTTTTGGGTATAAGTTATGTACTCTGAGGCTTGTGAAAGATGGGTCAGGCTTGTTTAGGTGTGTAATATCCCATTTGTTTTGACCGGAATTTTATGGCATTCCATCAAGACTTCAGGGAAATTCGGGATTTTGAGGTGTTAAACCTCGATGGAGAATGTTTGGAGGTCGTTTGTGTGTTCAAAGCACATAGCAGGTCATCTGTGTACGTTGAGGAGTGTCCTACGCGCATAGATTAAGGCCAGGGGGTCCTCTACGTGCGTAGGTGATTGTATTACGTGCGTAGATGGATGTCTGATCTAGGCCATGAATGGGCCTGGGCACGTCTGTGTGCGTTGGAGACGTTCGCGCACATTGGACGTGATTTGGACTTGGAACCGTGGTGAGCATGGTGATCTACATGCATAGCACTAGTTGGTGTGCACGTTGATCGTTGATCCGTGAGGGAAAGGTCGCCAGATCTGCTGTCTACGCACACATGAGCTTCGTCTATGCATGTAGTACTAGAAGAAGGTTCAATGCATGTAGATGGGCCTTTTCTGCATGCATTAAATGAAATGCTACGTTTCAGTTCTGAGGGTCTATAAATACATCCACCTACGACTCTTCTATCATAACTCATCTCAACCATCGAAATCACTCTCTCAACTACTCCTCTGCACTTGCAATCACTCCTCAGCACTTCCATTATGATTCTGAAGGTAAGAAACGTTCTTTGATCTATTCTTTCCATCATCTCACCTCATATTTGTTCATCTAGGGTTTTGAATGGATTTTGGATTTTGTTCAGATCTTCCTTTTCTGTTGTAAATGAAGTTGAATATGGGTAGATTAAGCTTGATTAAGGTTGTAGCCATGAGATTCTAGCTTCAGTTTCCAAGGATTTTGTGTTTGAACGAAATGTGTTGATCCGAGCTAGGGTTCCAAATTTTGGTAGATTTCTCACCAGATTCGGAGTTGTATCTGATGTATTATGATAGATAGATGTTGGAAATACATAGATCTGACTTTGGTTGTCAAGATTTGTCGATTTGTGTCAAGAGGGTCAAGAAATCCGAATTTATGGATTTAGATTCTTGATGATTTTGAGATTGTTTGTAGGATCTGAGGCTAGATCCTTGCTTGATAGGCTGATGGCAACCAGTATGAGTGTTTGATCGATCGGGTATAGATCAAAATGGGAGTTTGGGTATTTTGGCATAAGATCTCGATGCCATCTAGAGTTAGTCAGCATTTGCACTCGCATATATGTATCGGTACCGCCACAGTACCACATATTGATATTTGCTATGTCTGTATATGTACAACTCAGTGTGCTTGCCAGCAGGAGTAGCCACCTGCGAGCGATATTTGACTGGATCCGCGGCTTTGGATACTAGGTGAGTGAAATAGCAACTTCAGACACATAGGTTGTGTCTTCAAAAAAATTAAGTATGCTATTTTTGATATGTCGGGCTTGACATGAAATATGGACTAATAAGTATTGGGTTAATTAATAATCTGGGTATGTGATTTTTAATAACCAATGTTTTTATATGACAAATCTAAAGTATATATGAGTATATATATAGAAGAGTATTTTGTAAATGATGAAATAAAGGAAAAGATATTGCATGATTATATGTGGAATACTATGTATATATCGGACTGATATGAGGACACCCTACTACGGAGTATGTAGCCTTTGATATACCATTGTATGTTATCACCCTACTATGGAGTATGTAGTCTTTGGTATACCATTGTATGTTATCACCCTACTACAGAGTATGTAGTCTTTGGTATACCATTGTATGTTATCACCCTAGTCACCAGGGATTGGGGTGACGGAGTCCACATTGCTATATGGATATAGAAATATTTCATGGTCTCGTATTATGAATGCACAAGTATATGTATATATTGCCTGAATGCAGTGAATGTTCTGGATGCGAACGTGTTGGTAAAACGATTTTAGCAAATGTATTATGTATATATTGTGTATACTACATGGTATCTATATATGTGTGCGGTAGTTTGAAAAGGATTTTAAACCAGTCTTTGTGAGGCACGTATGAGGCGGTCTGCCGTGTTGTTTCCTCACTAGGGAATCTTACCCCTTTTTCTTTTGTTGTCCATGTTATACCTTTGTTCGCAGGTGGCATCTTTTGGACTCACAACATCTGACCTGTACCTCAACCTAGTGAGGCGCTTTTTGGCTATTGTGAGTGTCGTCTTTCGAGACTCTACTTTGCTATGTCATAGAGCTCCACATCGGGTTACTGTTGTGATACTGGGTTTATTTTGTATTTTGGGGTTTACTCTGATAATTTTATATTTTCACTGATATTTTGATATACTGTATATGTATGTATGTATGTATGTATCTATCTATCTATATATATATATATATATATATATATATATATATATATATATGACTTACTTCATTTATAAATGTTTTTATAAATGTTTTAAATAGTATATCTGATCACAGAGGCTTGTGTGGGATGGATTACGCTTCCACAGACGGTCTACCTCGTACGGGCCCGACTATGGGTTGTAACAAGACGGTTCACCTCGTATGCCGATCATGGTCCGATTTTGGATCGTGGCAGCTATCGTTGCCAAAAGAAACAGAACCCTCTGGTCACCTACCCTCAAAAGATCTTGACACACTAGGCTGTCCAGTCTGGGACTTGATAGCAAGTCGCTGAGGACATTCATGTATCATATGGCCTAACTGCCTGCAGAAATAACAGTTACTTTTGGCTTACTACACTACCCAATGCGTTTTCTTTCACACCTATTGCACTCGGATTTTTTCTTTGAAACCCGGCGTGTACACCTGATTGTACCTCACCAACATTCTGACTATTACCATACTGCCCTTATTATCCTAAAGAGAAATTGTGTCTCTACCTAGAATGACTGTTCTGACCTCGAATCTGATGGCCAATCACTATTCCTCTAGTCCTACTCTTTTTAAGAGTTTTCTTTGGGTTTCTCTCATCAACATACTCAATGGCACTTGCAGCCTCGATAATCTTTTCCACTATTTCTAGCCCGAGAGCTACTACCAGTCTGACATACCCTGATAACAGACTCTTCTAAAATTTGCTTGGCAATGCCATCAGTACGACACTCCTCTGGCACATACCTACTAATATCTCTGAACTTCTCGTACTCACTCACAGACATCCCTTGTTCCTAATGAAAATCATTAAACTCATCTGCCCTCTTATCCCTAATACTTCGAGGACGGACAAAAAGTACATGCTCATTCTTGAACTTAGCCCAGATGATGTCACCTCATTTCTTAAAACCTTGCCACCACATCGTTGTACAACCGCCCAGAAGGAACGTTGCATATATGATCCTTTCAGCGTCGTCAGTGTAATTCAGAGCACTAAAACAACGCTCGAGTTCAAGGATAAAATCCTGCGAGTCTTCACTCACTGTGCCCTTAAATCTCAACAGTTCGAGCTTTAGAAAGCTTATTAGATAGGTACCATCATCAACCTTTGGTACAACATGTGCAACTATTGAAGCAAATACTATTGGCTAAACTCTAGCTGTCTGAACAAGAGTAAGTCGCTCGAATCAATCAAGAAACTGAGCAAGACGATCGAAAAATACAGACTGAGCCACAGGCGGTGGTTGAGATTGAGGTGTCAAAACAACGGTCTCCGACACACTACATGAACCAGACTTACCTATTGACTGGCGATCTCGTTCGATCAACGCCTAGTAGCCTCACTAGGTATTTTGTTTCATCGAAGCATAACTACAAATAACAGACAAATGGAATGAATATGCAGATGTCAGAATGCAAACCATTGACACACTACCAACTAAAATACTTTGAAGAGTATACAAAAGAATGCTCAGAGAGATATACAAAGACAATTTAGACTGACTCAATCAAGAATACCTAAGCTCCACAATCGACCCAAACAATATGAAACCTGTATCTGATACCACCTTTCTCACGAACCATTTTCGGACCATGATCGGCGTACGAGGTGAACTGTCTGCGGAAGCACGAACCATCTCGTACAAGCCTCAAAGATCAGACATCTACCCAAATTCATATTATTAACCAGCTTATTATTCATATTAAAATATTATACAAATATTAAATTTTAGCAAAAAAATAACATCTCAAATATCAAAACATAGTTATATTACCAAAATAATGCATAAGTAGTTTTAAGTAAAACCGTTAAACAATATATATCAGATACAAAATCATAACTCACCATTCGGTGTGGAGCATCTAACATTACAAAATTCGGGCCCAAACAATAGGGCACTCACTGCTGACAAGAGCAATTCACTGAGCCCAGAAGATCAAACGACCGCTATCAAGAACACTTGAAAGATGAAATAAAAATAAAAAAGGAAAAAGAAGGAGGGTAAAAATCCAATTAGGGATAACACTCCAGAGCGGCTCCAGGCCTCACCAAAATCGTTTTGAAAACAGTTCAAAAATATCACATGCATATATAAGTGTCTATAACGTATACACACTATGTATAGAATAATAATATTTTCAAAAATCATTTCGAAATCCCTCACAAACAAGGCAGACAACAAAAATCACCCGAATCGACTAAATAAATAAATTAAATAATAATATTTAATTTTTCCAATCCAAAATAGCCAAAATAGTTTCCTTTCAAGATACTTTCTGAAAACCACATTTATTTTCCAAATAATTTTAGAAAGGAATATCAAACGTTTAACGGGACCAGAAATCATATACATAAAGTCAACCGAACTTGGTAATAGTCACTTAGGTGAGGATTAGGTACTTAGGCACCATGTCATAACCACTAAGGCAAGTATAAGCTACTTATGCACATAGTATTAGCCACTTAGGTAGATGATACAACATCGGTGTATCAAAGTTATGCTACTTCGTAGCTAGGTGTCCCAAATCAAAATGTTTGCCAAAAACGTTTGAAATACATATTCAAAATATTCAAATAGGTAGCATATTGAACAAATAATTTATTCACCAAATTCTACCAAACGTCCCGACAAAATATTTATTACAAAATACATTTGATTCCAAATGCAAATACTTAGTACATAAACTTCACTTGTTTCATAACAAAATATTTATTTTAGAAAATATCCTTAAATGCAAAAGAACATTTTCTACAAAGTATACCTTGAAATCTATATCAAAATATTTAATTCTGAAATTATAATATATATTAAAACATAATATTTATTTCAAAGACCATCAAAATTTTCATAACAAAGGTTTTCATGTAAGTTAGATTTTTAAGATTTCCTATCCTTTAATTATTCCAAATTACATGTCAAGTCCAGACATAGCAAAAATAATATAGATTTAGAAGACACAGTCATGTGTCTGAAGCTGTCATTCACTCGCCTAGACGTCGAGCAAATAATCCAGAGCATGGTCCACCGGTGAATGACTGGTCTCTTCGGAAACCAAGCAAAGCTAGAATAGACATAAAAAAAACAAATCAAAATATGGTACTGCGGCTATACCATAATGCATGCAAATACATATGCAAACTCAAACACTCAGACAAGGCCTAAAACCCTTTTCAGATGAAAGCCTAACATAATAAATCAAATATTACACCTTGATATAAAATTACACTTTAATCCCCAAACTTTAAAAAATTACCAACTAGTCCCAAACTATTCCAAATTTATATTTTGGTCCCAACACTCCAAATAACATATTAATCCTCATAGAATCACAAAATATCTAAATTAATCCTCAAACATATGTAAGATTATATTCTAGTCCCTAAATGGCAAATATTACCAAATAGTCCAACTTGCAATTCAAACTATAAAAATCGAATCTAAACACCCACATTGACTCTAGTCAACCTTCTAAACATGAATCTACAATCCTTTTCAACAAAAAAAAAAACACAAAAATATCAAGAATTCTCATCCAAAAATTCGGATTTTCCTAACCCAAGGAAATGAATGATCAATTCACAACATCCAACTCAATTCCATCTATTCCCAACTCCAATATACCAAGATATAACAAAAGTAACTTCAGATTTGACAAGAAAATAATCAAAACCCGAAACCCTAGCTCAACATTTCGTCTAAACTCAAAAACCTCCCAAACCAAAGTAAAATCCTTGCATTTCAGACCTCCAAAAACCATAATCAATCAACATTCAACTCCCATTTGAACAGAAAGTAATGAATCCGAACAAAACATCAAATTCGGCCAAAACCCTAAATGCACCATTCTTGAACAAAAATGATGAAAAGAAGAGATTAATGACGAGTTCTTACCTCAAGATTCGAAGTGGAAACAATGAGAAGATTTGTCACGGCCCATTCCCGGGACCGCGACCGGCGTACGAAATGAACCGCCTATGGGAGCCCGGCTCATCCCGCACAAGCCTCAAAGTACAGAACTTATACCCAAACCTCATATTTAAATAAATATGAACAACAAATAAAATATAATATTTGTTTATTAAAAACAAATCATACATAATATTAACTGCGGAAATTAATTTCAAATTAAAACATTTGAAATATCAAAAACCTAAACACGACCCACAGTAATCCGGTGTGTGGAGCATCTAACAAATCAGACAAATGGGCCCGGTCAAAAGGGCATTGACCGCAACATCAAAATCCCTCATTGAGCATCAAAAG
>CAODLS013751829.1:0-22191 GCA_948243855.1 Flueggea neowawraea
GTGCCGCTTCAAACATCTCTCCTAATGCAGTTAAAGTCACCTACTCACACAACAAAATATAAAATTAACAATTATTTAAAGATAAACTGACGCCAAATCAATAACATTCCTCCTTCCCATCTTTGCAGCATAGCAAGAAGCACCAAACATCTCGTTATCATCTTCAATAGCACCCCGCTCTTTCAATCTTCTCTTAATTTGTTCTCTTGCACCAATATATGTGACACCATAGACAGAAGTCACTACTGTTTGCTTCACCAATTTTCTGTCCACCTAATTGATGCTTAGCAGCAAGAGCCAATGATTAATAGAACCGAAAATTTCACCATTCCTAAGTCTCAACAAAATCACAATCTATGCTAACAAATAAATGAGGCAATGAAAATGGAAAAAATTAGTGCATTTCGTCAATTGAAATAAGACTAATGTACATAGAAATCAATGATCATCTGTAACTAAAGAAAATTACACATAAAAACCTGATTAATTCATGTCCTCGCATGCAGTGCATCAGGGAACACTTCAGGATCTTCCTCCTCATCCCTCCGTATGATCTCAAGTACTCTGCACAGCAAGAGTTTGCTGCATCACAGAAAATTCTCCATACAAAGAAGGAGTAGGCAATAAAACAATACAGGTTCATTCCCATCTAATAGGTTGAAATTTGAAATACATGGCAAAATGACCTTATTTGAATGCTTTAAAAACTAGCTGATACTTATATTTTATACATATATTTGTCGTAATGACAAGTTACGATTATGTTTAATGTTTATTGAAAGTAAATGTCTTTATGTGAACTGCTGTCCATTGGACTTGCAGGAGAAAAGAATTGGTGAAAGGACTAGATACAAGGCGATAAGTGATTCTGTAGCAAAACTGGCCTAAACTAGGGCCAAACTCTCAGTAACTTTTTGATACAGCTCAAAATTTGGCTATTTGAAGAAGTTAGGTGCTGATCTAGACCTTTTTTTACGCCAGAGTTATCTAATCTGGTTAGAACTCCTATTTTAGCTACCTTTTTTTTGAAAGACGTGTGAACACCATAGATAAGACTTCTAAAAGCAGAGCTATTGGAGTAAGCGAAGGCAGAAGGTTTTAGATGGACTCAAGAAGAGACAAAAACAACGACAAATTATTGATTCAAATTTTCTGCTTTTTGTAATTCTTCAAATTACTAGAATCATAAATGATTACATGTGTGCTTTGATTGAATTCATGAGGAACTAAACTTCTGAGCTAAAGTGAAATAAGATGCTTAGCTAGGGAAGTTGTTTATTATGCCATGAATTGATTTGATTTTATGAAATTTAAGATTGAAGAATAATGTTTTATGAAATTTATAACTAATGAGAACCCAAAAAAAATTAATTGATATCATTTTCAAATCCCATTTAGAACAAATATACCTTAAAACAGCTTACCTGGCAGCAATTCCCTAGTAGACATCAGCAGGCTTCTCGCCTGCAACCAGATTAACCGCAATCGCTCCAGGCTGCCAGTTAATTCACAATAACATAAATGAAAGAAACAAAAAAAAAAAGAGAGGCAACACATTAATACAAGAAAACAAAGGTTTGCAACAGAGTTTAAAGGGGCTTGTTTGGCAAAGAAATGGGACGGCAATGTCCTTTTTTTTTTCATAGAACTTCATTGCCACTTAGCTGCTTTTGTTTTTCAACCGACATCTATCTCCAATCTACAACAACATCCTACTCTCCCAAACAAGCCCAATATCAGGAATGAGTGGTCTCCAACTTTCCATTAATTTTTTTTTGTAATGAGGAGTTATCTACATTTCAGAAATCATCATAGAGAAATCCGAATATATAGAACTTCTGAATAAGGGAAGGACATTACCTTGTCTCGTCCAAGTGCAGCATAATGTTGTAAACCATTGCAGGAACCATCCTATGTATCCATTACAAGTATTTCAGTACTGAATATGGTAAAGAACAAAATCATTGGAAGTAGTGGAACATTGATTTTTGAATTCACTCCTCTGAAAAGAGTTGTGATGGTGAAGAACACAGAAGCCAAACAAGTTTACATAATAAAAAGTATCAACGCTATTCTATTTTCTGGCGTACAAGAGGCAAATTGTTCACAAAGATAACCAACCCCTTACCCTAAATTTCCTCACCTGCCAAATAGAATGCCGTACAATATTTATTTTAGGATTACTTAGATACCCCTGAGGTATATAGTGTTCTTCAATTGCATCCTTATTTTTCAGATATCTCCTACTTAGTCCTCTTGAGGACTAAAAATGTACTCATTAAAATTTACTATTTTGGAATCTTAACAGTCTAGTTATGTAAATGCAAAAGATGAGAAACAAATATACACATAAACTTAAGGATTTTAGGAATCCTTTATGTTTAAATGTCACTGAAAACTGCATATCAAAATGATTCAATGCCATACCAGAGAATAGCAATCTCATAAGCTTGAGCAGAGTCGAGCTTTCTTGGCTCTACTCAAGTCAAATAACGAAACTGTCCACACTATACTACACTTTGAGAGGTGTATTTGTACTCTAATACAAGTCGCTTCAAATCTAGCTTGGATAGAGTCCAGAAAACTTGGCCCTATTCAAGCCATAGATATTTTCCTTGTGGAGAAACTAGAAAGTACTTGGTGAATAGGAATATGTGAAATGAATGTTTCTGGGGTTGAGCTTCTCAATGCTTCCGTCAGATCAATGCATTTAGCCAAGCACTGAAATGGATCTTCTGCTTGCAACCACCAACATTGTCCCTCAAATGGCTTGTTAGAAGAATCAAATATGTCATCCAAGTGATTCTCAGTAAAAGCTATTCGACCTTCAAGCGATAACTTGTCCACTCTACCAGCAAACAGATTTGCAAGGTGAATCTTCAGCCAACGTAGTCCCGACTTTCCAAGAGGGCATCCCTCTGCAAACTCTAAAATACCCCGACACAGATCAGAGCCAAGATGGTTTAGGAATGGGTGCATGGGGTATGCACGCCCTCAGAAGTCAAGGTTGTGTGGATAATAGAAACCTTCTTCCTCCTTCATTCTCCATGCTACCTGAAACCCATGAACAAGGTCGGCATATAGCTTTAAAGAAATTAAATTATCATTTATATTGGTTGATAAGGAATAAAAAATCTTACAGAGAGTTTAAGTTCTATGTCACAACGTTGAGAATGTCTCTCCCTGTTTTCCTTGTTCACAGATCTCACTTTCCACTTCCATTTTCTTAGTAATTCTTCATCTTCCGTATTTGGCCTCTGATAAAGGAACCTGCACAAAGTTTTTTTTTTTTTAAAAAGAAGGGCTTCCTTTAGTTTATACAAATAAATCAATCTTTTGAATATCAATAGGAAATCAATAACAAAATATCAAGTTAACTAATGTGAGAGAAGTTAGTGACTGATACAAGCAACTCACATCATTGCGGTCCACCAAATGAGCAAGCCCACCCCCACTACTCCACATTCTTTCTACAACAGTAAGAACTCTCTTGTTTATCCTCCATTTAGTCTTCCCTAGAGTATCTAGAGCCTGTCATAATTGTTCAGATAACTACTGCAACGTGCTCCTTGAAAATGATAACTAAAATGGTGAAATGCAACTCCAGAGTGTTGGCATACATGACTTCAAATGCAAATTTGAGGTGCTGACGCTAAAGAATCTGACTCAAAAAAAAAAAAAGATCCCAAGCAAAGCCAATAATGAATCCAATGTTCACAAAACTCAAAAACTGGTTTTAGTTGACTCCTAAGAGCCATTTTCACAGCTTCACGTTGTTGTTTAGCACCACTGTGTGCGCATGATATACGATCGTAAGAACAGGTAACCTCCTTTATCATAACTGCAACAAGTAGGAATATGGTTGATAGAGAAATGAGTACATAGAAAAAAAAAGCAAAATTAAGAGGACCATACCCAGTCCACTTCACTGGAGGAACCAAAATTGGCATATATGGTATGACCATGTGTCTTGCCTGTATGGAGATCAATAAAACTAATGACTTCTTGTGAAATAAGAATGAGCAAAAAGAAATCTGCAATTTCCTAGGCCCAATATTTCCAGTTCAGACTACTATAATCCATTAACAAAGTATGACAACCCACTAATACATCAGCATGTAAGCTCGGACTTGTGGATAAGATAATAAAACAATGAATTGTTTTTATTGATAAAACCTAGAATGACAGGATTACTCACAGTTCTCTCAAGGCCTTTGAGAACTAGTGGATCACATTGAATAACACCATACCTCTTGGCGGTCGCCCTAGTTCAAAAGAAAGGGAGGAAATTGCAGAATTGATGTAATTATTGGCAGAGGTGGTGATAAAAGGAAATAATAACAGTAACTAGCCATTAAAATGAAAAAAAGAAGCAACTATGGCTCACTTATTCTTCATACTCTGAATGTATGTACAAATACGGGTCGAACATCAGGTGGATCACCGGGAAACTGACCAGATGGAGATTGAATATAAGCTGTTTGTATCAACAATTCAATTAGACGGCTTACTACCTGTGCGAAGCATAAGATGGAAATCATGCTTTGATATAGCATATACATCAGTGGAAAAAAACCCAAGAGGCTTTCAACAATAATTACATGGTAACACAGAAACCTTAGCCTTCGCATTTTCCCTCCAAGGCTTTGAAGCATCCTGCTGTTTGACGATTTTCCTAACTGCAGGAAGCTTTTGTTTTTTAATCAAATCATTAACCTTTTTTCTTAACTTCTCTTGATCATTTACCACAACATCAGAGCCATCAGCTTCATGATTATTTCCAGCACCCTTTTTCTTCGTTGTTTTCTCCAAGAAATTGTGTATTCTTACCTGGTACATAACAGCAGGAGTGATATATTAAGTCATAAAATAGAAGCAGAATGACAGGAACGAATAAGTGAAAGCACAACACAAGAATGCAGAACATTATGAACGGGTGTTCGATATCCAAGAAAACAATAAGTGGGAATGGGAAGGCACTTCCTAAAGTCAAAGGAACGCACTCAATCTAAAGCACACACTTGGAAAACTGCTACGAGAAGAAAGGAATTATTAGGAATCAAACAACTGAAAATAAGGCATGATGTTGGATTCCATATGGGCAAGTACAGGAAAAGAGCAACAGAATTCCATTGACAAGAGAAAAAGCAACGAAACAGTGCACTATCGTGAGTTTCAACAGCTCCAGTTGAGGACTTAGTCAAGGTAAAATATCACAGACAACACACTATTAAATATCAATAAAGGTAAAAAAAATGTATAGCAAACAAAATGCAGCTTCTATTCCCAAAACCAAGATGACACTATAATACATTTGGATTAAGTAGACATCAGCAATGTTAAAAGACCTCCTGATCGATTGCATCACCAATGGTCATGGCAGCAGTGAGAACATTGGCATAGCCATGTTCCTCTCCACCTCCAGTCATTAAAAGCACCATGACCTTAAGCATAGTTATAACAGCCATCATTTCAGCTGGCAAGGCATTAAAACAATGGGCATAAGAAGGCTTTTTTCTGGTCAAACCGAATCAGCTCCTGCTCCCTGAAGATTGCATCCCTTAGTGGCTCAAACCAACCAAGAAACAGAGTCTTCATGTATGGCAAATTGGGAGCCAACTTCCTCTCACACATCTCTTCCAGAAGCTCCTTGTACTCTTGTGCGGCTTGTTCCCACACGCCTCCGTCTCAATCTTCACTTGTCTTGCCTTGAGCATCCAATACTTCTTCTCCGTTCCTATATATCCCCTTTCCATTCTGAGTTTCCTCACTCTCTCCCTGTTCTCTGCCTTCCTCATCTCCCGCAACATTTCCTGCACTTCATCGGCGACGGAGACGTCATCGTCCACATCAGTTGCGGAAGAAACAGCCTCGGCGACGCTTGCATAGGCTCTGGGGAAAAAGACTCCGGCTTCAGAAGTCCTCGACAAACCCAAAGAGGGGTGGGAGGGTAGAGGTTGAATTTGGGAATATGAGAGAGGGAAAGAAAAGCGCAACTGCGAGAGAAAGAGAGGGGCTTGAGGGATTTAGGAGCGGAAATTGCATGTTTGGCTAGGTTTCTCCACATGACGGAGGAAGGAAGTGGGGGGGGGGGGGTTGCAGAGAGTGTTTGGGGACGGTGGCGGTGAACATCAACTGAATACGAAAGAGAGGAAGGAAATGGGAGGAGTGAATTGAGTTGAGTTGGGTTCGTTGGACTTGGAAGACGAGAGAGCCGCCTTAAACCCTCCCTAAAACCTGCATTGGGCCTTTTTCTCCCTATGTTTTGCTCTCTTTTTTTCCCCCTAAAATCTCCAACTTCCTTTATAACGTGCATGCTAATATGTAAAGATTAAATAAATAAAACAAAAAGACTGTAGACGACTGTTTCGCCCTTTAGTTTTTCAATTTAGCCCCTTAATAGCATTTAGGCACCATTCCATTCAATACTAATTCATCCAAGTACAGAGGATTAGATGACAGCTGGTTTGCTTAATCCAGAACTCATTGAACCTTACCATTTTATTAAAGTACATTTAACTTGTAAACTTTTATCATTTCAAAAGTGTTTGAAAATGAATCTTAACAGATTAAATTACCACATTTACATCACAGGAAAAATGCCAACCTATTCAATTCCAATGTCTTTATGTACTGGTCCACTCCATGCTTATCTTAGTCGCACCAATTTCTTGCTAACTCTGCCTCAACATCATTTGCATTCCTCAAACAACATTCTGCGACGCGGAAAAAACTTGACGCATCACATTGCTATCAAGAAACAATCTTCACTCCTGTATTGGATCTTTCAACAAAATTAAGCACAAACCACAAGCTCAAGTGTAAATACACTTCCAGCAACCAACAATCACGCATGTGCCTCATCTGAATCACATTTCTTCAAAGTACTTACAAAAAAAGAAAAGGATTTCCTGAAAGAATTTATATGGGGTTAAGTCAAAAGGCAAAGATATCATTTAGCCTCATGCAATATGCGTCGCCCATCTTTATGCACAATAACTCTGCTGACAATTCTCATAATCTTTAGTCAATAAATAAATATGATTTACAAGTTAAACATGGAGAACTACTGCATTTCCTCTGCACATCCAGCGCTCTCCTCGGGATAGGCTAAATGAATTCAAATCTTCTGTCAAGCTAAGAATGGGAAACAGAATGTTAAAAAGACTTATTCAAGAAAATTATTAGAAGTTAGATACACTATTCTAAAAACCTCAAAGTTAGTAATCTGAAAAAATTTAAATCGTGGCGTGGTTCAACTATATAACTTGTTTTACATGCAAGATGGTGAACAGGCATCCAAATCAAAGAGGAAGAGCGAAAGAGGTTTTCAGAACTTGAATTGAACAAAAAATTGGGATAAATAATTTGCCTTATAACTGATCAAGTGTTATAAAAACTATGTCCATCTGTGCATGGACGTTTCCTCTTCCTCAGTGGGCTTCGGTAGTAGGCTTGAAACAATCAATATTGCACAATCCAACTGATCTTATCATGTTGCCAAAGCTGCCAACAGACAACAAGATTTAAGCTTCTATTCTCCAGTATGTGGACTGAATGGAAAAGAGAAATGAATTTGAGGATAAGAGGACTAGCTATCTTACCGATCAATGCTGGTTCTTGCTTTCTCAGGCTGGTCTGCACCACTATACTCTTTATCCAACTGGTCTATGCTTTTTCTTGACTTCTCCCTTCTGTCAGTGCTGGTTCTTGATTTCTCTCTGCGGTCTCTGCTCAGCCTTGGCTTTTCCTTTTGCTCAGTACTCGGCCTTTTCTTTTCCTTTTGCTCAGTACTCAGCCTGGGGTTTTCTGTCTGCTCGGTACTCAGCCCAGGCTTCTCCTTCCGCTCAGTACTCACTCTAGAGTTGTCTCTATGATCGATGCTTGATTGAGATGTCTCTCTGATATCTGTGCTTTTCCGTGGATTTTCTGCTTCATCTGTAGCGCGCACTGATCCACTTCTTAAATGTGGTGTTTTCCCAATAGCTGAAATGAACTTCTTAAGATGCTTGATGTATTGAGGGTAAAGCTCTAAGTCACAGTGATTCCCTCCCTTCACCCACAATGGTTCATACTTCTCTTTACAAAGATCCCATAGTTGCTTACCATGTGTCCAATCTACCACATCATCAGCAGTACCCTGCGAACAATACAAAACAGGCAAAAGAAAGCTTAGCAAATGAGAACTGATAAGAACAGGAAATAGCCAAATGATGTGATTCCTTGCAATATTCAATCTCATGGAAAAGGCCAGGTCAGTCCTTATCATAATGTTTCTATCAGAAAATTGTAAAACCAAATATGAGATATAATCACTCAAACCTAGCCCAAGCTATCATATGTTTCAGATAGGAAACATTTGGAATACATAGAGATAAATTGGAAAAGAGGCTTCAATAGCCTCAAAATTAATATCAGTAATTAATTCAAGGACCAATTCGCAAAATTGCATTTGAAGCAGTGGCCACTCTTAAAAATCATTCAACATTGATTCAGCACACTTAAAGAAAGTCTGGAGATTAATGCTTAAATATTAACAGGTGTTCTAAAGTAACAGACAGGAAAAGAGAGTTTATAATCGCAACAATCTCTCTCTTTAGCTGATTATAGTAACTCCAAATTCCAAATATAAAAGAAACAAACCCATAATTTGCAATGTCAAAAACAGCAGATACATGCAACCAAATCTTTTGGGTTTCAAAATGCTAGCTATCTCATGTTTCCTTGTGTGCTTTTAAATGCTAAAAAGATAGTTTTGCTGTTATGCATTTCAATCAGTCTCAGACAAACAATCCTTTGCTAATGCTTCAATTTGCAGAGTGCCACATTCTGAATTTGGTCTGCTACAGTTGGATGAGGTTTTACTTCACCCTTTAATTTCAAATTCGTTAGGGCATAACCTAGCTTAATGCAAAAAGGTTCCACTGGCCTGCTGGTGATGCTATGCATCAGTATCGACAGACTACAGTGAGTTTGGAATTAATGGGTCTAATTTTGTAATGATGTTGGTCTTTGCAAATTCTGTATTTTCTACTGTTAGATCAATGAACATGTTCTTTCACCAAAAAAAGAAAAAAAGAAGGGTTTTACATTAGAGGATCTTTCATTCCCAAGAACTTACATGTTATATCATTTTCTTAAATGCAAAACTTTATTTCTTTACTTTCTGCAATGGTTTTTGAAAAACCAAGAAGCTGAGTTACTTTACCCTTGAGGTGGTTGCCTTATACAAAAATAAATTCAGAATAAGCCCAACTCTAACTGAAGAAGAGCTGTGCTGTTAGTTTGTTACAGCCTTAACCCTAGCTACTACTTTGCTTCATTCTTTCTAAACCTCTCTATCAAGAGGAGATCAGGAAAAACATATGCACCAGTGAAATGTACATGATTTTGATTTCCATGACACCATCAACACTTGGGTTCTTGTGGTGTAGCTCATAACTGACTATGAAGAAAAATAGCACCATCACTTTCCCAAGGAGACCAAAAGTAGAAGAATTTCCTAGTGATATAATGATTGCAAACCACTAATATAATGCTGTTTTCGGTGACACATTCTGTCGAACCAGCTGGAACCAAAGTGAATTCAGTTCGGGTCTTCAACATTTGGGCATAAATTGCTATCACAGAGAAAAGAAAAGCTCCTTATTCTTTCTTTTTGATTGTTTTTTGCACATCAGATGAACTCTTATACCTGATATTGCGCTAGCAAGACATTATGATAAACATGTTACAAACCTTAATCATCATTCTGAAGCAGAAGAATACTCACATGTATCACCAGTACTGGACAATTGACAAATGGTATCTTATCAATATTCTGCACCACAAATAAGCCAATTACAATCAGAATAAGATTAGTTTCTCCTAAATATGAAAGCAACTGAGACACAATAATAACTGTTGAAACCAATATGAAGACAAAGACAGAATAGACAACCTTATATATGTCAAACCAATACGTTCTTTTCACCGGATACATCACACGAAGGCCAGATGCAATGGGACTGTGGAGAACCACGGCTCTTAGTCCAGGTAATAAAGTTGCCAAATCAAGAGTTGGTCCACTCCCAACCGATTGCCCATATAGAATAACGTCTTCTTCCCTCACTCCGTACCTATCCTGAAGACACTTATATGCAGCTTCTATGTCTGCATAAGTATTCTGCTCACTCGGCTGTCCAACCAACAACACAACAATAATTCAGCCATAAAGTTTCCAAACCAAAAATATTATCTTTTTTCCTTTTTTCTTTCCTTGGTGATACTATTTGGCTTCTAAGTTTTGCTTTACTTTTTCTTTACTAGTAGGTAATCAAACAGACGATATAAATTAAACTAGGTAAATTACATAACCAGCAACTAAAATACAGACAATATTAAAAACAAACAACTACTTTTCCTACGAAAGAAGAAGAAACCAAAACCCATACCTTGCCGGTGGACCGCCCATACCCACTGTAGTCATACCTGCATTAATTTATAAGCAAATACAAAGAAAGATCCAAACTTTAAACACTCAGAAACTAAAACAAACGAGAAAGAAAGAAACTTGATTGAAGGTTTTGGTGTTTTACCCCAACAAGTTGACGCGGAGATGGAAGCTAAGTTCATAGAACAGATCGTACATCTGACCCAGATCAGCTGCGTTGCCATGAGAGTACAGAAGAGTCAGAGAGGCAGCAGGGTTCTTAAAATAAACCCCAACCACCCGATTCCCTCTCTTGGTTTCCATCCTTAAAACGTCGACGTTTTCCCACTCCCTCATCGCCAGCCCTTCTCCCACCAATACCATCCTCAGCTTCCCACTCATCTCGTCCACCACCACCTCGTACGACGGCGGGCTGGGCGGAAAGAAGGCGAACTTGGCCGCCATGGATGACGCCACCGCGCCCATCTCAGTCTCTCCAATTCAAATTCTTTTCGAACTCTTGGAATCAAACCCTATCCTCCACCACCATTATTACAACAACATTAATGAATTGTTATTTTGAATCATAGGTCGCACTAAGAGACGGAAGTTTTAGAAGGAAAAGGAGGAGCGGCGGCGTGGAGGGAGGAGGAAGACCGGCGATAAGCACGTGATGGATGAAACGACAGCGTGATGGTGATGGAGAAGATGCAGAAAAGGGGTTAATGAGGACAAAGAGAGGGGGATTGACACGTGGAGACGCAGTAAGAAGAGGATTTGAACGGTGCCAGGCTTGGTTTCCGTTTTGTTTGTTGGGTGTATTGTAATAATTTTCATATAATATAATAGCTGTGATTACTTTCTTTGTAAATTATTGTAAATTAGATTATCCACATATTTCCTTAAATTACTCGTAATTCACGATTTCAAAATAATCCTACAGAACATCTGTTCAACATTTTTATTATTATTTTATTAAAATTTTCAGTTTTTGATTCCTCAATTTTTTTATCCGTAATTTAGAGACTACTTTAAGAGTCTTGCGATACGCTTACTCAGCTTTCCATTAAACACAATTTTATTTTAATCTTCTAACTTTTATCTATTACTTCATTTAATACTTTTTATCCCAAATTCATTAAAATAAAAATAGTTCATTCAAATAAAAATAATTCGTTAAAATAAAAATATTACATTAAAATAAAAATAATTCATAAAATTGAAAAATTAAATTAAAATAAAAAAATTACATTAAAATTAAAATATTACAAATAAAATATTAAATATCACATTAAATTAAAAATATTATAACCCATATTTTTCACAAATTTTTTTACAAGCGTATTCATGCAAACGTCATGTCGCAGGAGTCATGTTCGACGTATCGTTGTCGAGTATCGTTATGTCTTCCTTAAACTGTTGATATTTGAGATACTTCATTTTTTCCCGTTCGATCTCGAGCCGTTGTTTTTTTTTCTTTCTATTAGCTACCGCCGTTTCGAAAGCTTTGCGATTTAATTCTTTTTCGAACAACATGTCGTCCAAAACAGACGCAACTTCGGAGACGTCGCTTGATGTCGACTTTCATTTCTCATGCACATTGTGTTTCGCCTTTTACTTGGTTCTTGGCTCTTCCCCTTTCGCCTTATCTCGGCCCATTGGACGAGCCTCTTGGGTTGGCTCTCCTTCGATGCTAGGATTGGAGGCGTTGAGATCGAATGAGCCGGAGCTAGTGTAGGCGCCTTGGGCGTTCACTTTGATTCTTTTTGGACCAGCCTTGGGGTCTATGGGCAATGCTTCCCTCCATTTCAGATGATCATGTAAAATTTTCCAAACGCCATCGTGGAGGAAATAGGTTTTGGCCTCAACCAAGTAGACAACGCGTGCTCGCTCCATAATCATGTCGTCGCTCCAACCGCTATGATAAGTCGAAGCAACGTTGTTGTAGATGTCGTTAAATAAGGTGACAATTTTGTTGAGTGTGTGCCACCTATTTTTAACTGCCTTCTCATAATGTTGCTCGTTTGCCTCCAACCCGTGGTTGAAGTATGCAGCCAGTCGCTTCCAAAAAGAGTTGGCTTTTTGGTCGTTGGACATTATGGGGTCTTCGGAAATAGTGATCCAACACTTAGCCAACTTGACGTCGTGTGGAGATATCCACTTTTTGTACTTGGCACCAACGTCGGGGCCGAGATTGCTTAGACTAATAGTAGGCTCGGGATTCATTTCAGGAGTAGGAGAATCCCCTTGGGAACCTGTCGTCGAGCACCTATCCAACACGGGGATGTAAGGATTATTTTGTAAAAAATGATCGGACGTAAAATTTGGAAATTACCAAAATTGGAAAGTGCGAGTTGATATGAAAATGGTGAAAATGAAGCGATGAGATTGAATTGATAGTTTTTGAAAGATGAAAATTTTGATGAATTATTTTGAGAATATCGGTAGTTGACAAAATTTGATGGGTTATTTTGAGAAGATGATTGAATATTTTCATTGTTGGAATCCATAATTTTGGGGGAAAAATTGGAGTTGGAGTAATTTGAGAGTATGGAGAGAAATTTTAATAGTTGAGAGAGTTTTGGGGAGAGAAATGAGTATTTGAATAGTAGAAATGAGAGAAAAAATGTGTTTAGGAGGGTATTTATAGGAAAATGAGTAAAATTAGCCGTTAAAAACTAAAAAGATAATAATGTGTCAAGAGCGGGCCGACATGAAGACACAGTAACATATTTTTGTATTAAAATCCTAGTCGTGTTACAATAGGCCTTATGAGCTGTATAATTTTATCCATTTTATTTTCTTTCTCTTTTATTTTTTGCATTTAATAAATAAGTGCCCTTTTTCCAAATTATTTATGCACTGCTCCTGAACCCAACGACACCGCATTTCTTTCTCTTTTATTTTTTGCCCCTTTTCCAAATTATTTCTGCACTGCTCTTGAACCCAACGACACCGCATTTCTTTCTCTTTTATTTTTTTGCATTTAAAAAATAAGTGCCCTTTTCCAAATTATTTTTGCACTGCTCTTGAACCCAACAACACCGCATTTCCCATATATTATTTCTTTCATTGGCCATTACGTTTTGAATTTTTACGTTTAAATCGTTAAAAATATTTTAAGAAATATTCAAAGATATCAAGCTTAATTGATTCCGTAACGAACTGTTGTGGCGTTTTTTTAGGTATATTAAGAATATATTATCTGTTTAATAATTAAAATTATTTAAAATATTGTAATTCTTAACAAAACACACAATTTTTATTTACTCTTTTAATATATATATATATATATTTTGTTGCCTAACTACAACAAAATAGAATGTTGTGAAGAAAATGCAACAATAGAGTCTTCGATTTTAGAGTTCCAGCTCCTTGTCTATTTAACTCCAAGGATTAGGTTTATAAATTACTCAGCTCAAAGGTTCCAATCCTAAGGAACTTAACTTCAGGGATCAAGTTGTGGAAACATTAAAAAATCGCTCTCTCTCTCTAAAAAAAATCGCTTTCATCCCTCTTTAACCTAAACCTAGACGCCACCCATCTTTCCCACTCTTTTCTTGGGATGTCGTCGGCCTCTCTTGCCAACGACGGCCCACACTCTGCCTCTCCCCTCTCTTCCGCCCCTCCCCCTCTTCTCCTCTCCTCTCCTCTCCTCTCCTCTCCCTCCTCTGTTTCCTTGCTGCCTCTGTTCAATAAGTGTAGATCTAGTTGGGTTTTGCTAGATCTACTTGTTTTTTAGGTTTTATCCTCTTTTCTCATGGCTCTTGTCCATGATTTTGTCTGGCTTTGGTCCCGTTTTATGCCCCTTGCAAGTGGGCATCTTTGCTGGTCTACGCTGGTGGTGGTAGAATACTTGTGGTTGGTGGCTGTCTCTTTGGTAGGAGGTCCGTTTCTGCTGGCTATTGGCTCTACGAACGCACGCTTGAGGCCTTGTCTAGATCCACCTCAAGAGCCAGTTTTATTTCTAGTTTGTTGCTAGGTTTTTATTGCTGTGATGTTTTAACTTATGATGCTGTTCAATATGCCTGTGTGGGTGTAGTCTCTTCGGCCGATAGTGCCAGTATTTTAGCTTGGCCTTTGGATTATTGTTGTCTACCCTTTGTGGTAACCAATCCAATATGTAAAATGGCTAGTTGTACTACATGTTCACAATAATGAAATCTATCTTCAGTTCAAAATGAACTTAACTTCGGGCGTCTCAAATGCAAGCTTTTCAATCGCTGGTCTCTCGGCCTCCTCTGCTTCTTAGCTTTCAACTTCCACGGTCCTGTACAGGTAAATGAATCGAAGGGATGGTGATGCTCCCCGTTTCCACTCCAATGCTCATTCAATTTTTTAAGGAACACGTTTAAAACTTACATGCATACCTAGAAACAAGTGAAAAAGTGGTATTTATAGCTACTTTAAGGGGTGATTTGAACACCTATTATATGGTATGTATTTATCCGTTTGACTCGGTTTTACCTCGTTAGACTTTTGCTCAGTTGTAAGATTTTGGGAAAATGAAACTGTGAGGCACATTTAATGAGCCCGGACACGTGTTGGGACAGGGTAATGTCACCACTGCAGAAATTAACTGCAAGATTCGTATAAGTGGATGGTGAAAACTGATGCATCTTTTCGTATGACCACTTGAAGCACACATGTGAAGTGGAAGAATTCTCAAGGAAGTCTGATGGATGAGAAACTAGTCCACCTCGAGTAATGAGACCTTGGGCTGGCCAATAGTTAGTATCCGAACAAAAGAACTCGAATCCAAAATCACACATTCCCGAGGAAAAATAGCAATAACATCGAAAGGAAATTTTGCTCGGGGAAGGCTAAATATAAAACACGTCTTGGCGGAAGAAAGCAACCATCGTGGAAGATGGATACATCCCCGATTGAGGTGGTTACACTCGGAGATTACAAAAGCATGGGAAGTTACAAGGACGTAGCAACATGAGTTTTTACACAGAACATGAGGAGAGAACGCAGGGAATAACTACCAGGATCCATCAGTATAAATAGGCTAAGGAAGCACTATACAAGGGACACATCAAAGACCAAAAACACTTTCGATTTGTTTTCTCGTAGCTGACTTACTTTCCAGTTCTGTGCTTTCAGTTCTTTGTCTTTCAATTTCCATTAGTTTTAGCTGTTTGCTGTAAAGTATCACAGAGTTTGGAAATTCACCTGCTGCACAATTAAGCATTTAGAACTTTACGTTGCTTTCATTTACTTGTTTTTCTTTTATATTTCAGTTTGTTATTGCATTTACTTTTCATCCAATTGTTGACTAAGTTGCATGGCGATTTACGCCATTCTTCGAATGTTGGTTTTTAGTTTGTAGTTTATATGCACTATTACTTTAATTTTGATGGAAGTCCTTGGCGATTCAGTTTTTCTCTTTCTTGCTCAGTTACTCTAATTTACTTTGCTTTTCTTGCATTTAAAATTCTAGCCTGTTAGACATCACTGAACCCCTTAGTCAAATTACTCGATCATCCTTTTTATCTTTGCTTTTATGCGGTCACTTTAGTTCATTCTCGAGAATTCATATTGCGAACTCGAGCATGTTCCTGACAAATCTCTCTGATGCAGTATACCAGTTAAACTTTTGTGTTTTGTGAAAATGATAATCCTTTCATTTTAATTATAAATGCCTTTTTTCTCTCTCCTATTTCAGTTTTTTCTTGCCTCTCTCTCTTGTACACTCTCTTTCTTCCCTTTCCCCCTCTTCATTCTTTGTTTCTTTCTCAATTTCCATAGAATTACTTAGTCTTTAAATAGTAGATAGATGGTTGACACATAATGGACCATGTATGTATACTTGATATCCTCCTAAAAATTAATAAAATTTTATTGTTAAATGAAACAAATTTACAAAAGGTGTATATATTGTGGACACAAACATATCTATCAAATGTATACATCCACTTAAAAATTGATAAAATTTTATTGTTAAATAAAACAAATTTATAAATGGTGTAGATATGGAGATGATGGACCATGTCGGTTTGGTCTAGTAAAACCATAGAAATCGACCAAACCGACTAATACTTACCCCTAGTTACGACATTTTCCATACTATTATAGTATTACTCATTTTCATTTTGGTTTGAATTGCTGCAGTATCGAGGAATTTCACGTTGGTAATGGAAATGACTACCGGTATCTTTGGAGTTGTAGGAGGGACACCGTGGATGAGGATGATATCGATTCGTGAACTTACTTCATTCCCATCTCCTTCAACCAGACCTACCCGAATCTCTTATTACTTTGCTTGCAAGAGAAGGTCTTCCTCGGTCTCACCCACGACCTCTGCTCAGGATCAAGGACAAGTTCAAGTTCGTTTTGCTCCTCCTCCCACTAGCAATCTCCATATTGGTTGCCAGAACTGCTTTCTTCAATTACCTCTCTGCCAGGTTTACTTTTTTGCTTAACTCATTCTAGATTTAGACCATTGTTATTTGAGGTGGACTCATTGAGTACACACGAAGCAAAAAGCAGAAACACAAGTGATAAATCCCTTGAAGTTAATGCTTTCCTGCATCAGATATTCTTTCAAATAGAAGAAGATCCTTGGTCGTGGAAATTGGTTGAAGAAAATTGTGTTAATGAGCTGATTGTATTGTATCAGGAAATTTTTTTGGTCTCACTAGGAGTTATAGTTTAGTCTACCATAGAATAGCCCAACAAACTGCATTTCTAGGGATGATCTTGAAGATTTCATTACTTGGCTGCATCTCTAACTTCGTGGTGATAATGTATCACAGATGACTAGATAAAAAATAGAAACCACTCCTTATATTACTGGTATATCCATTACAATTTTATCAACTTAAGGCACTTAAAGAAATGGAAATTTGCAAAGGATTATGTGCATGGTGGGAAAAAAAATTATTTTGTTAGTCTCAATAGTTAAACCATAGGTTACAATGATAATTTTTTCAATTGGAGAATCATAAAGCTAAATAACTAGATCCAAATTAAAGCTAAAATAAGTGGATCATTTTTGCAACTGTGCATTCAAAATAGCCATGAAAGGTTTCATACTACTTGACTGGGATTCATATCCTAGATGGAACGATGATTGTTAGAGTTCTGGGAACTAGAATTTTCAATAACACTAATTCAAAGAGATATATAATAGGAAATCTGCAGGAGTTTCACTTAAATAAATCCAACGATGTTTAATATGTGTAGGAAACAGACAAATTACATTCATGATTTCCTTTACTCAAAATCTTTATGTCTTCCTGCAGGCAGATTTGTTTCTTGCCCCCACAAATTCATGCAGCAATTAAAAGATTCAATCTTGACATGGTAAGCCTTGTTCTACAACTAAATTCATATTATGCTTGCCTCTATTCTAATTTAAGCATTTCATTTCTGTTTAGATATATGCAATTAAATTTTATATCTCTAATTCCATCCCTTGCCATCCTGTTAAAATAAAAGTTAAATTCATCTTCTAGATCAAATTAGGATCTCCATTATATCCCACTCACTTGTGTTTCTTAGCTTGTCTAGCTGTCATCGCTCATCCACACAAAATCCACTCAGTATCTGCATATTTGTCCAATTTAATCTAGCTCTCTATACTTGATCTTCTGACCAGTTTCTTTTTAATACAGATTGGGTTCCCTTTTCTTCTGAAGTTTTGCAAGCATCCAACATTTTAGGAAGGCATGCCAAAAAATTAGCCACACACACCTTCGTGTAGCACCAGGTGAACTGAGAATTGGAAAAAAGCACTAGTTGGCATAGCCCACATGTTGAGTTCAATTTTGATGATGATGTGCACAAAACATCCATGAAAAAGATGCAAACGTGTAGGTTCTCTAATATGTAGCAACAACGCACATTATGGATATCCTACATACGTAGATCTTACAAAAATGGCAGCAAAGCACGCTAAAGTAGAACCAATGCACATAGATTGAATGGCAGTTGGCCACAATAAGCATCAAATGTTCATCTACGCACGTTAAGGACGGGACAATGCACATTGGCGTGTATCTTGCAACTCTGGAAGCTATAGAATGTTTAGAAAAAATGAAAAAGGTGTGTACCAGATATCCGAAGTCCACTGGTTTATTACATCAGTTCATCTACGCAAGCTGATGGTAAAGAAAGCACGTTGTTGAGGAAACACTCAAATGTATCAAAGATGCGACAAGATTCTCGTGACATTGATCAAGACATGAAAGCACACTATTGAGTAAAGATATCATTTTTGAAGATCAAGTGACAATGCACGTTGACAAGCAGTAATGCACGTTGACAAGCAGTAATGCACGTAGATGAATCTCCAGATGAAGACAAAGTTGAGACGCTCCTTGTGATTTGAATTTGAATATTCCTCATACAAGATGCCATTAGAATTAAAGGTGTAAACTTTGAAGACGATAAAATGCGTAGAAGAATGAACAAAACACTTTGATGAATGTCTGGGTGAAATTGTATAATCTAGAATTAGACGACAAAATGCTTAGAAGAATGAACAAAGCACTGTGATGAATGTCTGGGTGAAATTGCATATTCTAGAATTTGGAGCAAGGCACACAGGACATAGTACAAAGCACATAGATCAAGTTGCAAAGCACGTAGAAGAATATTAAGGCACGTAAATGCCAAACAAAGGTTTCTAGAGTTCTTGCGATGAACGTAAAATTGCTATTAACACACGTAGAACTCATATGGAACAATGAACTACACACGTAGATGGACAATAACGCACGTAGTGAAGGGTGACATCAATTAAAATGAGATTTTCTATTCTCTAACAATGACTACTTTGAGGTTTTCAACGACTATATTCTTACAAGTGACTATATATAGACTTCCCAGAACATAAGGAAGATAAGAGAGACCTTTACTAAGTTTGTTATTCATTTCTTCTCTCATTTATACGTCCCTGAATAGAAGGAAGATAGACTTTGATGTTCATTGTCAGATTCTCAAACCTCCTCAATATTTGTTCAACCCCAAATGGATGAATTCAATTTAAATGAATCGTTCAACGTAGATCGGGGCGAGAAGTGTCAATCGTGGACCCTGAAAGATGATCGAATGCTCGAGAAAGCCTGGAGTACTATTTCACAATACAGTGTTGTCGGAAACGGCAAAATGAGAAAGCATTTTGGAGAAGGATTTGTGATTATTTCAACATGCACAAAAAATCTGGTCCTGAAAGATCACGTGCAAACGTTAAGCAACATTGGTATTGGATGCTTCCACAGGTTAACGAATTTAAACAATTCTACAACCGATTGTCGGGTGAGCATCGAAGTGGTTGGAGCAATGACCAAATAAAATAACATGCTTGTGAACTGTACTACCAAAGTCGAAAAAAATATTTCACGCACGAGCACATTTGGGTAATGCTAAAAAATGATCCGAAGTGAGAAGTGGTTTCACCTATTTGTAGGTCATCGAAAATGACAAAAAATGATGACAGTGGTGCGTACACAAGTTCTTTCAATGCCGATATAAGTGTTCGAGTTGAAGAACATGAAGTCAAGGTGCGTCCAATTGGGCAAAAAAAAAAGTGAAGGAAAATGCCAAGTCGATGGGGAAAGGGAAAGCAAATGACAGTGGAGAAAGCGTCACCTTTGTTTCGGACCCAAAGTTGACCAAATTTGAAGGAAAGTTAGACGCCAAATTACAAGCAGTAGAAGAATTAAAGAAACTCGCAGAATTTGATTTATTGCTGAGGGATATTTTGACCATGACTCTCGAACAACTTGAAATACACAAAAAAAAATTGTAAAATTATCAAAAAAATGGCATGTAGTTTAATGTGTTGTATTTTAATTTAATATTATTTTATTAAATTTTGCAAAAAAATTATCTAATTAATTTAAAATAAAATTTTGAAAATCTAATTTATTTTACATTGAATTATAAAATTTAGTATATTAAATAAATTTATTTATTATGAATTACATATTATAAATAAATTAAATGAGAAAAAAATAATGATAAATCTCATAATAAAATATAAAAAAAGTATAATAATAATAAGAGAAAATTTAATAAAAAATTAACAAAAAATTGATATAATATAATATAATAATTATATTTAAATAGGTATAATACATTGCAGTTGCCCTTACTCTACTTCCGATGGAGTGCGGCAGCAACTCACCAGAAATGAACAGTTCTCTTTTCAAACAATAATATTTTCCCACAAAGCATGCTTGGAAGAGAAGTTCCCACAGTTACCTCACCCGTCACCCTCCCATGTGTCTACATCAATCATTCTTTTACATTAAACACCAACAACCTCTGACAATAATTACCCAAAACCTCCAAATCCTTCCTTTCCACAAACATTTCTCCCCCAACCGTTACTTCTCATCTACAAAAACAAACCCTCATTTACCATATTATTTTCTACATTTACTGTATTCTTTTTTGAAAAAAGGCTCCCTCTTTTAATTTTCTCATTATTTAATCTCTTAATTTATTATTTATTTTTACAAATTTCCACTCAATTTTTCACAAACAAACAACCTTAAAACTAAACAATTCCTTAAAATTAAGTCTATAAGAATTTCTTAATATTACTCTTTATTTCAAACAAAAATGTTGATTATTTTTAAAATACAAAAATTGAAAATTTAAAAAACTCATCCTACGTAGCCTTATTTTGAAGGAAAAAAGAGATGCAGCGAACTAAAATGTGAACTGCAGTAGCAGATAAAAGTTGCAAACCTCAAATTAAAAATTATTTTAATAATATTGTAATTAAGCATTTGAAATATTTCCAGTTCTTCGAATTGGTTTTCTTTCTTTCTTTCCCTTATTTCTATGCAAAAATTCCACCTCGCTCTCTCTCACACTTCCTCTCGCAAGCTCTTCTTCTTCAGTCTTCACCAGCCCAAATAACTTATCTTTAATTCTTCCACCCTACAAAGGTAACCAATTTCTTCGTACCCGCCAAAGCTTCGTTTTTTTTTTGATCTCTGCTCTTAATTTATTTATGTCTTTTTTTTGCTTTCATTGTTTCCTCAATTTTGGATCTGACTGTATGTTAGGGTTCTTGATATAATAGCCAATGCAAAGACTGTAACTTTCTAATCGTCTATGCTTTTCTGGTTGTGCTGATTGATGGGCAATCTATGTTGATGGAATTCATTGATTGCTCTTAAAATTTTTCTTCTTTTGCTGCTTTGGGATAAATTAGAGCTTCTTGTACTTGGGTATATTGGAGGAGATTTTGTTAGAGTTTGGGAATTCCTTACTATGGCTATTGTTGGAGAGTCATCTGAAATTGGTTATAATGTATCGACTGCTGAATCCTGTAAAATTGAGGGTTTGCGTGAGGATGATGGCTGTCCAAGGCAAGTGTCACCTATTAGGATTGGGGGGTCGAGGAATACGAGCTCTTCTAGGCAAAAGGTGATTAAGATCAAACCTCGTGGTTTAGATGAGGAAACAGTAGCTACATTTGGTAAAACTGTTCATCCTGATGTTCAAATGGAGGATAATATATGGGCCATGTTGCCTGAGGATCTGTTGAATAAGATTTTAGCTAGGGTCGTCCCTCCGTTTATGATATTCCGTCTCCGTTCTGTTTGCAAAAGATGGAATTCTATTCTACAAGACAGTAGTTTTCTCAAATTTCACTCGAAGGTGCCATCTCACGGGCATTGTCTTTTGACATTTTGGAAGAACTCACTAATCCCACAATGCTCAGTTTTTAGCTTGCCATTGAAGACCTGGTACAGAATTCCTTTCAGTTTCTTGCCGCAGTGGGCATTTTGGTTGGTTGGTTCTTCAGGGGG